>JAVTVJ010001819.1:0-14927 GCA_034509425.1 Eopsaltria australis
TATGGCGCAATTTTAGGTCTTTTTTGGGCCATTTTCCGGGCCATTTTTGGCTGATTTTTGTGTCAGTTTTTGGGGTGATTTTTGGGGCGATTTTTGGGCCATTTTTGGGTCATATTTGGGTCATTTTTTGGGGCTGTTTTGGGCCTATTTTTGGGTCATTTAAAGGGGGAATTTTTGGCTCATTTTACGGCCAATTTTGAGTCATTTTTGGGGCTATTTTTTGGGCCATTTTGGGGCTATTTTTGGGTCATTTTTAAGCCCCTTTTGGGCATAATTTTGGGGCCATTTCTGGGTCATTTTCTGGGCCATTTTGGGCCGATATTTGGGTCATGTTTTGTGCCATTTTTGGGGCGATTTTTCGGTCATTTTTTGGGTCATTTTTGGGTCATTTTTTGGGACTTCTTTGGGCCTATTTTTGGGTCATTTATAGGGCTAATAGCGGGGTTAATTTAAGGCCATATTATGGGTCATTTTTGTTGCAAATTTTGGGGCCATTTTGGGGTATTTTTGGGTCATTTTTGGGTCATTTTTGGGTCTATTGTTGAGTCATTTTTGGGACACTGTTGGGTCATTTTTGGGTTATTGCTTTGGGCCATTTTTTGGTCAGTTTTGGGGCCATATTTGGTCTTTTTTGGGTGATTCTTGGGGCTTTTTGGGGTCATTATTTTGTCAGTTTCGGGGCCATTTTTGGGCATTTTTTGGGTGATTTCTGGGGCTTTTTAGGGGTTATATTTGGAGTGATTTTTGGGGCCATTTCTGGGTCATTTTTGGGTCATTTTTTGCGGCTATTTTAGGCCTATTTTTGGGTCATTTGTTGGGGGAATTTTTGGCTCATTTTTTCGGCCAAATTTTGGTCACTTTGGGGGTTATTTTTGGGGTCATTTTGGGGCTATTTTTGGGTTATTTTTAAGCCATTTTGGGGCTATTTTTGGGACTAATTCTGGGTCATTTTCCAGGACATTTTGGGCTCATATTTGGGTCAGTTTTTGAGTCATTTTTGGAGCTATTTTCTGGTCATTTTTGGGCCATATTTGGGTCATTGTTTTGGGTCATTTTTTGGGGCCATTTTTGAGTCATTTTTGGGTGTATTTTTGGGTCATTTTTGGGGTCATTTTTTGGGAATATTTAGGTCATTTTCGAGGCCATTTTTTAGTAATTTTTAAGCGATTTTTAAATTATTTTTGGGTCATTTTTGGGTGAGTTTTGGGCTGTTTTGGGCCTTTTTGTGGGTCATTTATAGGGGAAATTTTGGATTATTTTACGGCCAATTATGAGTCATTTTTGGGGCCATTTTTGGAGCCATTTTGGGCCTATTTTTGGGTCAATTATAGGAGGAATTTCGGGGTTATTTTACGGCCAACTTTTGGGTCATATTTGGGGCCATTTTAAGGTCATTTTGGGGCTATTTTTGCGTCAATTTTGGGTCATTTTTGGGTCTATTTTTGGGTCATTTTTGGGTCATTTGTGGGGCCATTTTTTGGTCATTCTTGGGGCGTTTCTGAGTCATTTTCTGGGCTATTTGGGGCCCATATTTGGGTCAATTTTTGTGTCATTTTTGGAGCAAATTTCGGCCATTTTTGGGTCATTATTGGGCCATTTTTGGGACTATTTTTATGTTCAAATTTTCTTTAGTGATTATAGAGTTCTGGGTTGTTTTACGGCAAATTTTTGGGTCATTTTTGGGGCTATTTTTGGGGCTATTTTGGGGTCATTTTGGGGTCTATTTTCGGGGCCATTTCTGGGTCGTTTTCGAGGCCATTTTGGGCCCATATTTGGGTCAAATTTTGTGTTATTTTTCGGGCGAATTCTGGGCAACTTTTGGGTAATTTTTGGGTAATTTTGGGGGAATTTTTGGGCTTATTTCCCTGTCATTTATAGGGGGAATCTCTAGGTTTTTTTACGGCCAATTTTGGGTCATTTTTCGGGCCAATTTTGGGGCCATTTTGTGGCTATGTTTGGGTCTTTTTTTAATCACTTTTGATGCAATTTTTGGGTCATTTTTGGGGTTATTTTGGGGCCATTTTCGGGCAATTTTTGCGTCATTTTTGGGTCATTTTTTGGGGCTGTTTTGGGCCTATTTTTGGGTCATTTAAAGGGGAAATTTTTGGCTCATTTTACGGCCAATTTTGAGTCATTTTTGGGGCTATTTTTTGGGCCATTTTGGGGCTATTTTTGGGTCATTTTTAATCCACTTTTGGGCATATTTTTGGGGCCATTTCTGGGTCATTTTCTGGGCCATTTTGGGCCGATATTTGGGTCAAGTTTTGTGGCATTTTTGGGGCGATTTTTCGGTCATTTTTTGGGTCATTTTTGGGTCATTTTTTGGGACTTCTTTGGGCCTATTTTTGGGTCATTTATAGGGCTAATAGCGGGGTTAATTTAAGGCCAGATTATGGGTCATTTTTGTTGCCAATTTTGGGGCCATTTTGGGGTATTTTTTGGTCATTTTTGGGTCATTTTTGGGTCTATTGTTGAGTCATTTTTGGGACACTGTTGGGTCATTTTTGGTTTATTGCTTTGGGCCATTTTTTGGTCAGTTTTGGGGCCATATTTGGTCTTTTTTTGGGTGATTCTTGGGGCTTTTTGGGGTTATTATTTTGTCAGTTTCGGGGCCATTTTTGGGCATTTTTTGGGTGATTTTTGGGGCTTTTTAGGGGTTATATTTGGAGTGATTTTGGGGCCATTTCTGGGTCATTTTTGGGTCATTTTTTGCGGCTATTTTTAGCTATTTTTGGGTCATTTTGTTGGGGGAATTTTTGGCTCATTTTTTCGGCCGAGAAAAAAATTTTGGTCAATTTGGAGGTTTATTTTTGGGGTATCATTTTGGGGCTATTTTGGGTTATTTTTAAGATTTTGGGGCTATTTGGGATATATTAATAGGGTCATTCTTCCAGGAATTTTGGGCTCATATCTTGGTCAGCAAACACGTTTTGAGTCATTACTATGGAGGCTATTTATGCTGGTCATTTTTAGAGGCAATACTTTCTGGGTCGAAACCAATGTTTTGGGTTTTAATCTTGGGGGCATTTTAGAGATCTTTTTTGGTGTATTTTGGCGCTATATTTAGGTGTCAATCTTTTGGGATACTTATGGATTATATTTGAGAATATATTTATAAGTATTTTTAGACGATTTTTATTATTTTTTTGGTATTTTAGGAGATGAGTTTTGGGGCGTTTTGGGCCTTTGGTTTTTGGGTCATTTATAGGGGAAATTTTGGATTATTTTAGGGCCAATTTTGGGTCATATTTGGGGCCATTTTAAGGTAATTTTGGGGCTTTTTTTGGGTCAATTTTGGGAAATTTTTGGGTCTATTTTTGGGTCATTTTTGGGTCATTTTTGGATTATTTTTGTGCCATTTTTGAGTAATATATGAGGCAATTTTGGGGTCATTTTTGGGTCATTTGTGGGGCCATTTTTGGGTCATTCTTGGGGGCATTTCTGAGTCATTTTCTGGGCTACTTGGGGCCCATATTTGGGTCAATTTTTGTGTCATTTTTGGAGGCAAATTTTGGCATTTTTGGTCATATTGGGCATTTTTGGGCTGTTTTTTGTTCAATTTTTTGTGATTTTAATAAGGGGAAGTTCTGGTGTTTAACGGCAATTTTTGGGTCATTTTTGGGGCTATTTTTTGGGGCTATTTTTGGGGTCATTTGGGGTCTATTTTCGGGGCGGCATTTCTGGGTCGTTTTCGGGCCATTTTGGGCCCATATTTTGGGGTCAATTTTTTGTGTTATTTTTTCGGGCCGAATCTGGGCACTTTTGGGTAAATTTTTGGGTAATTTGGGGTACTTTTTTGGGCTTATTTCCTGTCTTTATAGGGGGAAATCTTAGGTTTATTTTAGCGGCCAATTTTGGTTCATTTTTCGGGCAATTTTTGGGCTTTTGTGGCTATTTTGGGTCTTTTTTTAATCACTTTTGCTGCAATTTTTGGGTCATTTTTGGGGTTATTTTTGGGGCCATTTTCGGGCAATTTTTGCGTCATTTTTGGGTCATTTTTTTGGGGCTGCTTTGGGCCTATTTTTGGGTCATTTATAGGGGGAATTTTTGGCTCATTTTATGGGCCAATTTTAGGTCATTTTTGGGGCCATTTTCCGGGCCTTTTTAGGCTGATATTTGTGTCAGTTTTTGGGGTGATTTTTGGGGCGATTTTTGGGCCATTTTTGGGTCATATTTGGGTCATTTTTTGGGGCTGTTTTGGGCCATTTTTGGTCATTTAAAGGGGGATGTTTTGGATATTTTACGGCAATTTTGAGTCTTTTTGGGGTATTTTTTTGGGCATTTTGGGCTATTTTTGGGTCATTTTTAAGCAAATTTTTGGGCAATATTTTGGGGCATTTCTGGTCCTTTTTGGCCTTTTGGGCGCGTATTTGGGTCAAGTTTTGTGCCATTTTGGGGCGATTTTTGGTCTTTTTTGTCATTTTTGGGTCATTTTTTGGGACTTATTTGGGCCTATTTTTGGGTCATTTATAGGGCTAATAGCGGGGTTAATTTAAGGCCAGATTATGGGTAATTTTTGTTGCCAATTTTGGGGCCATTTTGGGGTATTTTTGGGTCATTTTTGGGTCATTTTTGGGTCTATTGTTGAGTCATTTTTGGGACACTGTTGGGTCATTTTTGGGTTTTTGCTTTGGGCCATTTTTTGGTCAGTTTTGGGGCCATATTTGGTCTTTTTCTGGGTGATTCTTGGGGCTTTTTGGGGTCATTATTTTGTCAGTTTCGGGGCCATTTTTGGGCATTTTTTGGGTGATTTTTGGGGCTTTTTAGGGGTTATATTTGGAGTGATTTTGGGGCCATTTCTGGGTCATTTTTGGGTCATTTTTTGCGGCTATTTTAGGCCTATTTTTGGGTCATTTGTTGGGGGAATTTTTGGCTCATTTTTCGGCCAAATGTTGGTCAATTTTGGGGTTATTTTTGGGGTCATTTGGGGGTTTTTTTGGGTTATTTTTAAGCCATTTTGGGGCTATTTTTGGGACTAATTCTGGGTCATTTTCCAGGACATTTTGGGCTCATATTTGGGTCAGTTTTTGAGTCATTTTTGGAGCTATTTTCTGGTCATTTTTGGGCCATATTTGGGTCATCGTTTTGGGTCATTTTTTGGGGCCATTTTTGAGTCATTTTTGGGTGTATTATTGGGTCATTTTTGGGGTAATTTTTTGGGAATATTTGGGTCATTTTCGAGGCCATTTTTTAGTAATTTTTAAGCGATTTTTAAATTATTTTTGGGTCATTTTTGGGTGAGTTTTGGGCTGTTTTGGGCCTTTTTGTGGGTCATTTATAGGGGAAATTTTGGATTATTTTACGGCCAATTATGAGTCATTTTTGGGGCCATTTTTGGAGCCATTTTGGGCCTTTTTTTGGGTCAATTATAGGAGGAATTTCGGGGTTATTTTACGGCCAACTTTTGGGTCATATTTGGGGCCATTTTAAGGTCATTTTGGGGCTATTTTTGCGTCAATTTTGGGTCATTTTTGGGTCTATTTTTGGGTCATTTTTGGGTCATTTGTCGGGCCATTTTTGGGTCATTCTTGGGGCGTTTCTGAGTCATTTTCTGGGCTATTTGGGGCCCATATTTGGGTCAATTTTTGTGTCATTTTTGGAGCAAATTTTGGCCATTTTTGGGTCATTATTGGGCCATTTTTGGGACTATTTTTGTTCAATTTTTAGTGATTTATAAGGGGAAGTTCTGGGTTGTTTTACTGCAAATTTTTGGGTCATTTTTGGGGCTATTTTTGGGGCTATTTTGGGGTCATTTTTGGGTCTATTTTCGGGGCCATTTCTGGGTCGTTTTCGAGGCCATTTTGGGCCCATATTTGGGTCACTTTTTGTGTTATTTTTTCGGGCGAATTCTGGGCAACTTTTGGTATTTTTGGGTAATTTTGGGGTAATTTTTGGGCTTTATTTCTGTCATTTATAGGGGAATCTCTAGGTTTTTTTACGGCCAATTTTGGGTCATTTTTCGGGCCAATTTTGGGGCCATTTTGTGGCTATTTTTGGGTCTTTTTTTAATCACTTTTGATGCAATTTTTGGGTCATTTTTGGGGTTCTTTTTGGGGCCATTTTCGGGCAATTTTTGCGTCATTTTTGGGTCATTTTTTGGGGCTGCTTTGGGCCTATTTTTGGGTCATTTATAGGGGGAATTTTTGGCTCTTTTTATGGGCCAATTTTAGGTCATTTTTGGGGCCATTTTCCGGGCCATTTTAGGCTGATATTTTGGGTCATTTTTAAGCCACTTTTGGGCATATTTTGGGGGCCATTTCTGGGTCATTTTCTAGGCCATTTTGGGCCGATATTTGGGTCAAGTTTTGTGCCATTTTTGGGGCGATTTTTCGGTCATTTTTTGGGTCATTTTTGGGTCATTTTTTGGGACTTCTTTGGGCCTATTTTTGGGTCATTTATAGGGCTAATAGCGGGGTTAATTTAAGGCCAGATTATGGGTCATTTTGTTGCCAATTTTGGGGCCATTTTGGGGTATTTTTGGGTCATTTTTGGGTCATTTTTGGGTCTATTGTTGAGTCATTTTTGGGACACTGTTGGGTCATTTTTGGTTTATTGCTTTGGGCCATTTTTTGGTCAGTTTTGGGGCCATATTTGGTCTTTTTCTGGGTGATTCTTGGGGCTTTTTTGGGTCATTATTTTGTGTTTTCGGGCCATTTGGGCATTTTTGGTGCTTTCTGGGCTTTTTAGGGGTATATTTGGAGTGATTTTTGGGGCATTTCTTGGGTCATTTTGGGGTCATTTTTTTCTGCGGCTATTTTGGCTATTTTTGGGTCCTTTGTTGGGGGATTTTTTTGGCTGATTTTTTTCGGCCAATTTTGGTCAATTTGGGGTTATTTTTGGGGTCTTTTGGGCTATTTTTGGTTATTTTTAGCATTTTTTGGGGTTATTTTTGGGAGAATTCTGGGTCTTTTCGAATGGATTTTTTGGGCTCATATTTGGGTCGTTTTTGAGTCTTTTTGGAGCTATTTTCTGGTCATTTTTGGGCCATATTTGGGTCATCGTTTTGGGTCATTTTTTGGGGCCATTTTTGAGTCATTTTTGGGTGTATTTTTGGGTCATTTTTGGGGTCATTTTTTGGGAATATTTGGGTCATTTTCGAGGCCATTTTTTAGTAATTTTTAAGCGATTTTTAAATTATTTTTGGGTCATTTTTTGGTGAGTTTTGGGCTGTTTTGGGCCTTTTTGTGGGTCATTTATAGGGGAAATTTTGGATTATTTTAGGGCCAATTTTGGGTCATATTTGGGGCCATTTTAAGGTAATTTTGGGGCTTTTTTTTGGGTCAATTTTTGGAAATTTTTGGGTCTATTTTTGGGTCATTTTTGGGTCATTTTTGGATTATTTTTTTTCCATTTTTGAGTAATATATGAGGCAATTTTGGGGTCATTTTTGGGTCATTTGTGGGGCCATTTTTGGGTCATTCTTGGGGCGTTTCTGAGTCATTTTCTGGGCTATTTGGGGCCCATATTTGGGTCAATTTTTGTGTCATTTTTGGAGCAAATTTTGGCCATTTTTGGGTCATTATTGGGCCATTTTTGGGACTATTTTTGTTCAATTTTTAGTGATTTATAAGGGGAAGTTCTGGGTTGTTTTACTGCAAATTTTTGGGTCATTTTTGGGGCTATTTTTGGGGCTATTTTGGGGTCATTTTTGGGTCTATTTTCGGGGCCATTTCTGGGTCGTTTTCGAGCCATTTTGGGCGCATATTTGGGGTCAATTTTTGTGTTATTTTTCGGGCGAATTCTGGCTTAACTTTTGGGTAATTTTTGGGTAATTTTGGGGTAATTTTTGGCTTATTTCCCTGTCATTTATAGGGGGAATCTGCTCGTTTTTTACGGCCATTTTGGGTCATTTTTTTTTCGGGCCAATTTTGGGCATTTTGTGGCTATATTTTTGGGTCCTTTTTTTTTAATCATTTTGATGTCTTTGGGTCTTTTTGGGGTTATTTTGGGGCATTTTCGGGCATTTTTTGCGTCATTTTGGGTCATTTTTTGGGGCTGCTTTGGGCTATTTTTGGGTCATTTTATAGGGGAATTTTTGGCTCTTTTATGGGGCATTTTAGTCTTTTTGGGGATTTTCGGCATTTTTTAGGCTGATATTTGGGTCAGTTTTTGGGGTGATTTTTGGGGCGATTTTTGGGCCATTTTTGGGTCATATTTGGGTCATTTTTTGGGGCTGTTTTGGGCCTATTTTTGGGTCATTTAAAGGGGGAATTTTTGGCTCATTTTAAGGCCAATTTTGAGTCATTTTTTGGGCTATTTTTTGGGCCATTTTGGGGCTATTTTTGGTCATTATTTAGCCACTTTTGGCATATTTTGGGGCATTTCTGGGTCATTTTCTGGCATTTTTGGGCCGACTATTTGGGTCAAGTTGTTGTGCCAATTTTTGGGGCGATTTTCGGTTCATTTTTTTGGTCTTTTTGGGTCATTTTTTTGGGAATTTTTTTGGGCTATTTTTGGGTCATTTATAGGGCTAATAGCGGGGTTAATTTTAGGCCAGATTATGGGTCATTTTTGTTGCCAATTTTGGGGCCATTTTGGGGTATTTTTGGGTCATTTTTGGGTCATTTTTGGGTCTATTGTTGAGTCATTTTTGGGACACTGTTGGGTCATTTTTGGTTTATTGCTTTGGGCCATTTTTTGGTCAGTTTTGGGGCCATATTTGGTCTTTTTTTGGTGATTCTTGGGGCTTTTTGGGGTCATTATTTTGTCAGTTTCGGGGCCATTTTTGGGCATTTTTGGGTGATTTTTGGGGCTTTTTAGGGGTTATATTTGGAGTGATTTTTGGGGCCATTTCTGGGTCATTTTTTGGTCATTTTTTGCGGCTATTTTAGGCCTATTTTTGGGTCATTTGTTGGGGGAATTTTTGGCTCATTTTTCGGCCAAATTTTGGTCAATTTTGGGGTTATTTTTGGGGTCATTTGGGGGTTTTTTTGGGTTATTTTTAAGCCATTTTGGGGCTATTTTTGGGACTAATTCTGGGTCATTTTTCAGGACATTTTGGGCTCATATTTGGGTCAGTTTTTGAGTCATTTTTGGAGCTATTTTCTGGTCATTTTTGGGCCATATTTGGGTCATTGTTTTGGGTCATTTTTTGGGGCCATTTTTGAGTCATTTTTTGGTGTATTTTTGGGTCATTTTTGGGGTCATTTTTTGGGAATATTTGGGTAATTTTCGAGGCCATTTTTTAGTAATTTTTAAGCGATTTTTAAATTATTTTTGGGTCATTTTTGGGTGAGTTTTGGTCTGTTTTGGGCCTTTTTGTGGGTCATTTATAGGGGAAATTTTGGATTATTTTAGGGCCAATTTTGGGTCATATTTGGGGCCATTTTAAGGTAATTTTGGGGCTTTTTTTTGGGTCAATTTTTGGAAATTTTTGGGTCTATTTTTGGGTCATTTTTGGGTCATTTTTGGATTATTTTTGTGCCATTTTTGAGTAATATATGAGGCAATTTTGGGGTCATTTTTGGGTCATTTGTGGGGCCATTTTTGGGTCATTCTTGGGGGCATTTCTGAGTCATTTTCTGTGCTATTTGGGGCCCATATTTGGGTCAATTTTTGTGTCATTTTTGGAGCAAATTTTGGCCATTTTTGGGTCATTATTGGCATTTTTGGGACGTGTTTTTTGTTCATTTTTTAGTGTTTAATAAGGGGAAGTTCTGGGTTGTTTCACGGGCAAAATTTTTGGGGTATTTTTGGGGCTATTTTTGGGCTATTTGGGGTCATTTTGGGTCTATTTGGGGCCATTTTTCTGGGTCGTTTTCGAGGCCATTTTGGGCCCATATTTGGGTCAATTTTTGTGTTATTTTTTGGGCGAATTCTGGGCAACTTTTGGGTAATTTTTGGGTAATTTTGGGGTAATTTTTTGGCTTATTTCCCTGTCATTTATAGGGGGAATCTCTAGGTTTTTTTACGGCCAATTTTGGGTCATTTTTCGGGCCAATTTTGGGGCCATTTTGTGGCTATTTTTGGGTCTTTTTTAATCACTTTTGATGCAATTTTTGGGTCATTTTTGGGGTTATTTTTGGGGCCATTTTCGTGCAATTTTTGCGTCATTTTTGGGTCATTTTTTGGGGCTGCTTTGGGCCTATTTTTGGGTCATTTATAGGGGGAATTTTTGGCTCATTTTATGGCCAATTTTAGGTCATTTTTGGGGCCATTTTCCGGGCCATTTTAGGCTGATATTTGTGTCAGTTTTTTGGGGTGATTTTTGGGGCTGTTTTGGGCCATTTTTGGGTCATTTAAAGGGGGAATTTTTGGCTCATTTTACGGCCAATTTTGAGTCATTTTTGGGGCTATTTTTTGGGCCATTTTGGGGCTATTTTTGGGTCATTTTAGCCACTTGGGCTATTTTTGGGCATTTCTGGTCATTTTCTAGGCATTTTGGGCCGATATTGGGTCAAGTTTTGTTGCATTTTTGGGCGATTTTCGGTCATTTTTGGGTCTTTTTTGGGTCATTTTTGGACTTCTTGGGCTATTTTTGGGTCATTATGGGTATAGCGGTTAATTTAGCAGTATGGCATTTTTGTGCAATTTGGGGCCATTTTGGGGTATTTTTGGGTCATTTTTGGGTCATTTTTGGGTCTATTGTTGAGTCATTTTTGGGACACTGTTGGGTCATTTTTTGGTTATTGCTTTGGGCCATTTTTTGGTCAGTTTTGGGGCCATATTTGGTCTTTTTTTGGGTGATTCTTGGGGCTTTTTGGGGTCATTATTTTGTCAGTTTCGGGGCCATTTTTGGGCATTTTTTGGGTGATTTCTGGGGCTTTTTAGGGGTTGTATTTGGAGTGATTTTTGGGGCCATTTCTGGGTCATTTTTGGGTCATTTTTTGCGGCTATTTTAGGCCTATTTTTGGGTCATTTGTTGGGGGAATTTTTGGCTCATTTTTCGGCCAAATTTTTGTCAATTTTGGGGTTATTTTTGAGGTCATTTTGGGGCTATTTTTGGGTTATTTTTAAGCCATTTTGGGGCTATTTTTGGGACTAATTCTGGGTCATTTTCCAGGACATTTTGGGCTAATATTTGGGTCAGTTTTTGAGTCATTTTTGGAGCTATTTTCTGGTCATTTTTGGGCCATATTTGGGTCATTGTTTTGGGTCATTTTTTGGGGCCATTTTTGAGTCATTTTTGGGTGTATTTTTTGGGAATATTTGGGTCATTTTCGAGGCCATTTTTTAGTAATTTTTAAGCGATTTTTTAATTATTTTTGGGTCATTTTTGGGTGAGTTTTGGGCTGTTTTGGGCCTTTTTGTGGGTCATTTATAGGGGAAATTTTGGATTATTTTACGGCCAATTATGAGTCATTTTTGGGGCCATTTTTGGAGCCATTTTAGGCCTTTTTTTGGGTCAATTATAGGAGGAATTTCGGGGTTATTTTACGGCCAACTTTGGGTCATATTTGGGGCCATTTTAAGGTCATTTTGGGGCTATTTTTGCGTCAATTTTGGGTCATTTTTGGGTCTATTTTTGGGTCATTTTTGGGTCATTTGTGGGGC
Source organism: Eopsaltria australis (assembly GCA_034509425.1). Lineage (NCBI taxonomy): Eukaryota > Metazoa > Chordata > Aves > Passeriformes > Petroicidae > Eopsaltria > Eopsaltria australis. Next base: position 11,494 of record JAVTVJ010001819.1, read on the forward strand.
CATTTTTGGGTCATTCTTTGGGCGTTTCTGAGTCATTTTCTGGGCTATTTGGGGCCCATATTTGGGTCAATTTTTGTGTCATTTTTGGAGCAAATTTTGGCCATTTTTGGGTCATTATTGGGCCATTTTTGGGGCTATTTTTGTTCATTTTTTTAGTGATTTATAAGGGGAAGTTCTGGGTTGTTTTACGGCAAATTTTGGGGTCATTTTTGGGGCTATTTTTGGGGCTATTTTGGGGTCATTTTTGGGTCTATTTTCGGGGCCATTTCTGGGTCGTTTTCGAGGCCATTTTGGGCCCATATTTGGGTCAATTTTTGTGTTATTTTTCGGGCGAATTCTGGGCAACTTTTGGGTAATTTTTGGGTAATTTTGGGTTAATTTTTGGGCTTATTTCCCTGTCATTTATAGGGGGAATCTCTAGGTTTTTTTACGGCCAATTTTGGGTCATTTTTCGGGCCAATTTTGGGGCCATTTTGTGGATATTTTTGGGTCTTTTTTTAATCACTTTTGATGCAATTTTTGGGTCATTTTTGGGGTTATTTTTGGGGCCATTTTCCGGGCCATTTTAGGCTGATATTGGTGTCAGTTTTCGGGGTGATTTTTGGGGCGATTTTTGGGCCATTTTTGGGTCATATTTGGGTCATTTTTTGGGGCTGTTTTGGGGCGATTTTTGGGTCATTTAAAGGGGGAATTTTTGGCTCATTTTACGGCCAATTTTGAGTCATTTTTGGGGCTATTTTTTGGGCCATTTTGGGGCTATTTTTGGGTCATTTTTAAGCCACTTTTGGGCATATTTTTGGGGCCATTTCTGGGTCATTTTCTGGGCCATTTTGGGCCGATATTTGGGTCAAGTTTGTGCCATTTTTGGGGCGATTTTTCGGTCATTTTTTGGGTCATTTTTTGGGTCATTTTTGGGTCATTTTTTGGGACTTCTTTGGGCCTATTTTTGGGTCATTTATAGGGCTAATAGCGGGGTTAATTTAAGGCCAGATTATGGGTCATTTTTGTTGGCAATTTTGGGGCCATTTTGGGGTATTTTTGGGTCATTTTTGGGTCATTTTTGGGTCTATTGTTGAGTCATTTTTGGGACACTGTTGGGTCATTTTTTGTTTATTGCTTTGGGCCATTTTTTGGTCAGTTTTGGGGCCATATTTGGTCTTTTTCTGGGTGATTCTTGGGGCTTTTTGGGGTCATTATTTTGTCAGTTTCGGGGCCATTTTTGGGCATTTTTGGGTGATTTTTGGGGCTTTTTAGGGGTTATATTTGGAGTGATTTTTTGGGCCATTTCTGGGTCATTTTTGGGTCATTTTTTGCGGCTATTTTAGGCCTATTTTTGGGTCATTTGTTGGGGGAATTTTTGGCTCATTTTTGGGCAAAATTTTGGTCAATTTTGGGGTTATTTTTGGGGTCATTTTGGGGCTATTTTTGGGTTATTTTTAAGCCATTTTGGGGCTATTTTTGGGACTAATTCTGGGTCTTTTTCCAGGACATTTTGGGCTCATATTTGGGTCAGTTTTTGAGTCATTTTTGGAGCTATTTTCTGGTCATTTTTGGGCCATATTTGGGTCATTGTTTTGGGTCATTTTTTTGGGGCCATTTTTGAGTCATTTTTGGGTGTATTTTTGGGTCATTTTTGGGGTCATTTTTTGGGAATATTTGGGTCATTTTCGAGGCCATTTTTTAGTAATTTTTAAGCGATTTTTTAATTCTTTTTGGGTCATATTTGGGTCATTTTTTGGGGCTGTTTTTTGGGCCTTTTTGTGGGTCATTTATAGGGGAAATTTTGGATTATTTAACGGCCAATTATGAGTCATTTTTGGGGCCATTTTAAGGCCATTTTGGGCCTATTTTTGGGTCAATTATAGGAGGAATTTCGGGGTTATTTTACGGCCAACTTTTGGGTCATATTTGGGGCCATTTTAAGGTCATTTGGGGGCTATTTTTGCGTCAATTTTGGGTCATTTTTGGGTCTATTTTTGGGACATTTTTGGGTCATTTGTGGGGCCATTTTTTGGTCATTCTTGGGGCGTTTCTGAGTCATTTTCTGGGCTATTTGGGGCCCATATTTGGGTCAATTTTTGTGTCATTTTTGGAGCAAATTTTGGCCATTTTTGGGTTATTATTGGGCCATTTTTGGGACTGTTTTTGTTCAATTTTTTAGTGATTTATAAGGGGAAGTTCTGGGTTGTTTTACGGCAAATTTTTGGGTCATTTTTGGGGCTATTTTTGGGGCTATTTTGGGGTCATTTTGGGGTCTATTTTTGGGGCCATTTCTGGGTCGTTTTCGAGGCCATTTTGGGCCCATATTTGGGTCAATTTTTGTGTTATTTTTCGGGCGAATTCTGGGCAACTTTTGGGTAATTTTTGGGTAATTTTGGGGTAATTTTTGGGCTTATTTCCCTGTCATTTATAGGGGGAATCTCTTGGTTTTTTTACGGCCAATTTTGGGTCATTTTTCGGGCCAATTTTGGGGCCATTTTGTGGCTATTTTTGGGTCTTTTTTTAATCACTTTTGATGCAATTTTTGGGTCATTTTTGGGGTTATTTTTGGGGCCATTTTCGGGCAATTTTTGCGTCATTTTGGGTCATTTTTTGGGGCTGCTTTGGGCCTATTTTTGGGTCATTTATAGGGGGAATTTTTGGCTCATTTTATGGGCCAATTTTAGGTCATTTTTGGGGCCATTTTCCGGGCCATTTTAGGCTGATATTTGTGTCAGTTTTTGGGGTGATTTTGGGGCGATTTTTGGGCCATTTTTGGGTCATATTTGGGTCATTTTTTGGGGCTGTTTTGGGCCTATTTTTGGGTCATTTATAGGGGCTAATAGCGGGGGTTAATTTAAGGCCAGATTATGGGTCATTTTGTTGCGCAATTTTGGGGCCATTTTGGGGTATTTTTAAGGTCATTTTTAGGTCATTTTGGGTCTATTGTTGGAGTCATTTTGCAGGACACTGTTGGGTCATTTTGGTTTATTGCTTTGGGCCATTTTTGGAGTCAGTTTGGGGCCATATTTGGTCTTTTTGGGTGATTCTTAGGGCTTTTTTGGGGTCATTATTTTATCAGTTTTGGGGGCCATTTTTTGGCATTTTTGGGTGATTTCTGGGGCTTTTTAGGGGTTATATTTGGAGTGATTTTTGGGGCCATTTCTGGGTCATTTTGGGTCATTTTTTGCGGCTATTTTAGGCCTATTTTTGGGTCATTTGTTGGGGGAATTTTTGGCTCATTTTTCGGCCAAATTTTGGTCAATTTTGGGGTTATTTTTGGGTCATTTTCGGGCCATTTTTGGGTTATTTTTAAGCCATTTTGGGGCTATTTTTGGGACTAATTCTGGGTCATTTTCCAGGACATTTTGGGCTCATATTTGGGTCAGTTTTGGAGTCATTTTTGGAGCTATTTTCTGGTCATTTTTGGGCCATATTTGGGTCATTGTTTTGGG
>JAVTVJ010001820.1:0-19337 GCA_034509425.1 Eopsaltria australis
CTGCTCGGGGGAAATGCACCCTGTGCCGCCCCTCAGGGCCGCCCCTCAGGGCCGCTGCCCCGGGGGCTCCCTGGTGCCATCTCGAGGGCCCCAGGCCTCGGCCCTCACCGTGCTCAGCCCAAGGCCCTGCAAAAGCACATTGTAAAAACACACACACACAAAGTGCCCTAGGATTCCAAGGTCAAGCCTTTGTCTCCAGCGTCAGTTTGCTTGAAGAGTCTAGAGGAGTTTATAAAATCACCATGAGAAAAGAGCATGAACAAGCTTTGCTTTGGCACTACCTCAAGGCTTTGAGGGAGAGGCTTTGTGGTGCATGCTCGCTCACAGGGACGCACGGAAAGCGTTGAAATGGTAACAAGAGTCCAAAGCCCTTACGAATTGGAAGGAAAACCTGAGGAAGTGGCAGCTGGCACCTCAGAAACATGAGGAGCAAAAGCCAATCTTCTACCCGAGAGCTGCCTGGACAGGGGCAATTCTTCCAATTGCATCAGCGTGGCCACGGCTAGAAAGGGCAGCGAGCAGATGAATTTAGCTTCTCCTGCCAGCCCCTGAAATGCCAGCTGGCATTTGTGTGCACAGGGGATTCTGCTCCAAACTCGGAACTTGCGCAGCTGCTCCTTGGGCGCTGCTTGCACGCGGGGAGGGTCCCTGGGGAGCAGACTGCAACACCCTTGGAATGCAGACACCGGCCCCTGGGTGCAGTGGTTCCAGTTCGCCTATTCGAGTTTCTGGCCAAATGCCAGCACACTTACTAAAATTCACCTGATGTTTGCTGTGAGATGAGGATTAGGAGTAGGCAAAGCAGCCTCAATCTTTATAAAGTATAAAGAAAGTTTATTAACACACGTAAGACAAAGAAAAAAAATAAGAAAAACCAGAACCAACTCCTCAGACCACCCCTCCTTTTCCCACCTCTCCATTTCTTTCTCCCTGACAACACACAAAAGACAACACTTTGACCTCCAGTCAGTTTACCATCTCTGAAATAGTTCTTCTGTCAGTTCAATTAGGGAGAGAAGTCTCTTTGGTTTACACCATGGATTTTCTGTAGGATAAAATACAGTTTTTTATGGCTCTTCAGCCTCACCATCAGCTGCCACACAGAAGAAAGATCTGCTGAATGGTGGATCCCCTCCCACACCAGCAGCCTTCCCACAGCCACTATGGTGGGTCATCAACAGCCCATGGGGTACCTTTTTAAGGATTAACAGTTCAATTGCAGCAACAAAGAAAATCCCTTCTTCTGTGCTGAGCAACACAGGCTCTCCTGACAACTCAGGTTCTCTGGCATTCCCCTGGGACCAGGGCTCTGGGTCACAGCCTCTCCTCTCTCTTGGGTCAAGTTTCTCATCAGGCTGTACTTCTTTCAACACCTACTTGTCTTTACCCAGGTATTTCAGTTCACTGGCTGCAATTAGAACCTCACATTCTCCCTTTGGACTATTTCTTCATATATTACAGGGAATTTATTAGCTCAGTCCCAACTATGGTTCTCCAAAAGAGTTTTCAGCTTCCCTCTCGAAGCACTTCTCATACACCTCCCTCTAGGCATCCGTTCTGCTTTCCTCACTGACTGTAAAGTCTCTATGCTGTATTTGTGTAGATGTCCTCACTGGTTCCTCTCTCTGTGCAAGGAAGGATGGGTGTCTGCAAGTTCAGTCCAGGCATGGATAGAGTTAATCTCTCTCTCCCCAGCAGTGTGAGGATCCCGTGCTCTCTGCCGGGCTGTTTGAAAAGGTCCGAGCTGGATGGCAGAAGCTCTCAGAGTCTCTGTGCCTGGCTCTGTGAAGCTGGCTCAGCCTGGTAGGGCCGTCCGGGCCCGGGGTGACAGGGCAGGGCCTGGCCCGAGCTGGATGGAGTCCGACCCGGTCCTTGCCTGGCCCGGAGCAGGGGCCTGGCCCTGTCTGGTGGAGCTGACCTGTCGGGTGAACTGCATCTGCCGAAAATTCCATCTGCTTCCTCCCCCACGCCCAGCTGCAGCTGCACGGCCGCCCTAAACCTCCCTTCCCTCTCCCTCCTTTGGAAGGACTGGGGGGGACAGCGCCTTCCCGGGGAGAGAAGCAGGGAGATGCTCCTCCCTACACTGCAGCAGGCAAAAAGAGGAAGAGGCTCAGAGGCTCTCTGATTATAGATGGTTTTTCCTCGAAGGTGGATCAACTTTTGAATTGGTTTACTTCCATATCAATCCTTAAAACTCCCTGGTTATTGGCTCTCTCTCTCAGGAAGGAAGTTGTATCACCTCCTGCAGCATCGGTCACTTCCTAGATTGTGACCCCTTCTGACTAACCCAGGACAGGGGAAAAATGGGGTAAAAATGGAGATTTTTGGGGTAACAAGGCCAGAATTAGGGGGTTCAGAGTTTGGGGTCACCATGACAATTTTAAGAGCATTTTGGATGTTTTAGGAAGGTTTTGGGGGGATTTTAGGGAGGTTTTTGGGGTCTGTCCCCTCCCAGCACCACTGTCGATGTCTCCAGCCCAGGTGAGTCCCAAAATCAGGGTCCAAAATGGGGTAAAAAATGGAGATTTTGCAGTATGGGGGTGGGGTGTCCAGAATTTTAGGTCTCTACAAGGGGTTTGGGGGCATTTTAGGGACATTTTGGGGATTTCTGGGGGGCTGTCCCTGCCCAGCGTGGCCACTGATGTCCCCAGCCCAGGTGAGACCCAAAATTTGGGTCCAAAATTGGGAGAAATTGGAGATTTTGGTGTGTGGGTGGAGTGTCCAGAATCTGGGGTCCCCATGAAGGATTTGGGGGAATTTTGGGTTTTTGCGGGGCATTTTGGGGTTTTTGGTGGCTGTCCTCTCCCAGCACTGCCGCTGCGGTCAGCCCCATCCCAGATCAACCCCAAAACTGAGGAAAAAATTGGGGGGAAATGGTGGGTTTGGGGTGTGGGTGAGATGTCCTGAATTTGGGGTCACCATGATGGATTTGGGGGCATTTTGGGGGCATTTTTGGGGTTTTGGGGGGCTGTCCCTGCCCAGCGCTGCCATCGATGTCCTCAGCCCAAGTGAGCCCCAAAACTGGCGCCCAAAATTGGGGAAAAATCAGAGATTTTGGCGTGGGGGGTGGGGTGTGCAGAATTTGGGGTCACCATGAGAGTTTGGGGGGATTTTGGGGGCATTTTGGGGGCATTTTGGGGCATTTTGGGGGTTTTTGGGCACTGTCCCCACCCAAGATCAGCCCCAAAATCAGGGTCCAAAATGGGGTAAAAATGAAGATTTTTGGGGTAATGGGGCCAGAATTTGGGTGTCCAGAATTTGCTGTCCCCACGAGGGATTTGGGGCATTTTGGGGCTGTTTTGGGGGCGTTTTGGGGTTTTTTGGGGAGGTTTTTTGGCATTTAAGGGGGTTTTAGGGAGGCTTTTCAGGGCTGTCCCCAACCCAGGTCAGCCCGAAAATCAGGGTCCAAAATGGTGAAAAATTGAGATTGTTGGGGTAATGGGGTCAGAATTGGGGTGTCAAGAATTTGGGGTCACCATGAGCCATTTGGGGGGATTTGGGGAATTTTTAGGGAGGTTTCTGGGGGCATTTGGGGGGTTTTAAGGGAGGGTTTTGGGCATTGTCCTCGCCCCAGGTCAGTCCCAAAATTAGGGCCCAAAACTGGGGAAAAGCGGGGATTTTTGGAGTAATGAGGGAAGAACTGGAGTGTCCAGAATTTGGGGTCGCCACGAGGGATTTGTGGGGATTATTGGGGGCATTTTAGGGTTTTTAGGGAGGTTTTGGGGGCATTTTGGGGTTTTTAAGGAGGTTTTTCAGGGCTATCCCTAATCCAGATCAGCCCCAAACCCGCGGTCTGAAATGGGGTCAAAATGGAGATTTTTGGGGTAATGAGGGAAGAATTGGGGTGTCCAGAATTTAGGGTCACCATGAGGACATAGTGTGGAGGATTTTTGTGTTGTGGGAGGATTTGAGGGAGTGTTGACTCTTTGCACTCTGAAAGCCAAGAAAGAATGATCTATCACCTCAAAACAACTAATCCCACTAAAACCAACTAAGCCTTAAACCAAAATGGTTCAATTCCACCTCCAAAAATCCCAATCCCACCCAAAAATTACTCAATTCCAATCTTCTTCCCCTTCTCTACTCTCCCTGTGTTTAATGCTTTTACTCTGTCTTTATTCAGTCTTTATTCTCTCGATTCTCTCTTTACTTTCTCTCTTGACTCCCTCTCTTTACTCTCTTTACTCTCCCTTTATTATCTCTTTCTCTCTTTACTCTCTCTTTATTCTCTCTTTACTATCTCTTTACTGTCTTACCTCTCTATTCCCTGTTCTCTCTCTTTATTCTCTTTACTGTCTCTCTTTACTCTTTCTCTTTACTCTGCCTCTTTACTCTCTCTTTATTCTCTCTTTATTCTCTATATTGTCTCTTTGCTCTCTCTATTCTCTCTTTACTCTCTCTATTCTTTCTTTACTCTCTTTACTCTCTCTATCCCCTCTCTACTCTCTCTATTCTCTTTACTCTCTCTGTTCTCTCTTTCTCTATTCTCTCTTTCCACTCTCTATCCTCTCTTTCCTCTCTCTATTCTCTCTTTACTCTCTGTTCTCTCTTTACTCTTACTTTTCTCTATTTATTCTCTCTATCCCCTCTCTACTCTCTCTATTCTCTTTACTCTCTCTGTTCTCTCTTTACTCTTACTTTTCTCTATTATTCTCTCTATCCCCTCTCTACTCTCTCTATTCTCTTTACTCTCTCTGTTCTCTCTTTACTCTCTCTATCCTCTCTTTCCTCTCTATCCTCTCTTTACTCTCTCTATCCTCTCTTTCCTCTCTATCCTCTCTATCCTCTCTTTACTCTCTCTATCCTCTCTATCCTCTCTTTCCTCTCTCTGTTCTCTCTTTCCTTTCTCTCTATTCTCTCTTTCCTCTCTCTGTTCTCTCTTTCCTCTCTCTATTCTCTCTTTCCTCTCTCTGTTCTCTCTTTCCTCTCTCTGTTCTCTCTTTCCTCTCTCGCTCTCTCCCCGCAGCCGAGCGGGCTGGCGGGAGCCGCGCTCCCCTCAGAGCCCCTGAGGGCGGCAGCAATGGCGGCGCCGCTCCCTCAGCGCCGCCCCGGCCCCGGCTCAAGGGCGGCGAGCCCTCGGCAGCGCCCTTGTGGCAGCAGGGCCCGAGCCCCGGCCCCGGCCTCTGGCCCCGTGGCGCCGCAGAGCCCAGGGGGACACGGGCAGGGCACTCGGCGCCATCGCCGCCAGCCCCGAAGCCCCTTTGGAAGCCGGCCCGGGGCTCGGCCCCGCTCCTCCAAGGCCCTGCTGGGCTCCAGCTGCTGCTCGCCGCTGCCTGCGGATCTTGTGCTCGGCCCGAGCGGCCTTTCTTTGCAGCCGGGCTGCTGAGGAGCGCTCGGCAAATGGCACTGCCAGCCCAGTGCTTCAAGGCATCGGCCCGCTGCTTCCTTTGTGCTCTGCCTCACGCCGCTCTTTGCTTGCGCTTTTAGAGCCGGCCTGGCAAGAGAAGCCCCCCAGGAGAGCGGAGCCTGCTCCAAGATCCCACATCCTGGCCCTGAGCAGGGCATGCAACAGCTCCCACTGCTGAAAGGATGCCAGCTCTTCTCAGGCCACACACAAAGCTGAAACTGTTTCACTTGCCATTTGCTGGTGCATCTCTGTCTAAAAGAATTGCCTGAAATGTCAGCTGTCAAGAAAATGTCCTGCACGGATGTTTCCTGTGCTGCTGAGAGCCTTTGAAAGCCAGCCTTGTGCCTGCCCTCTCTGCTGCTGTAGTTCCATGGCCAGAGGTTGTTGTCTCTTGCCCTTGCCATGGGCAGGCCGGTGTTCAGCCATCTCCAGGACAGCAGGGCCCCACGCCACGTCCCTGTCACCTGGGAAGGCAAAATCCATCCCTGCAAATGTGCCCCCCTTGCTCCTCCTTGCCAGGCATTTGGCCCTGGCAGTGGGGTTTGCTGCTGCTTGCTGCAGGAAAAAGGAGAGCCCTGAGACACTTGGGGCCAAATGGAACCAAGGAAACGCCAGTGACACCGTGGGGCCTGATGGAACCAAATATCCATTGTGACACAGCAGGGCCACCTGGAGCCAAGGAGTCCAAAGGTCTGAAACATTCCTTGCATGGCTCTGCCTTGGGGAAGGGAACCTCCTTGGAGGCACCTTGGGCTTGGCACACACTTGAGGAGGGTGTCTGTTTTCAGTGGGGAAACTTAGGAGCTGTAGATTGCTTAAAAAAAAAAAAAGAAAAAGAAAAGCCCTCTTTGCCTGAGTGCAGCCAGCTCTCCGAGCAAAGCAGGTCCCAGGTGAGTGAGCAGAGACCTCCTGAGGAGAGACCCTGGATCAATATCAATCACTGAATGCTGCAATCACCTCTTCTCTAAAGAGAAAAATACACCCTTTAAAAGAGGAACGTGGATTTATTAGAGACTCTTTGAAATATTTCTCCATAAGTGTAGTAGGAAACCTTCCTAATGAAGTGCACTGGAGCAGAGGGAAATCAAGGCAGAGCCATGGTTTGTCAGGACTGGCTTTGCCCTAATGAGCCCCGTGGTGCATTTGGAGCTGAGCCCTTGAACCTCAGGGCCTGAGAGGAGATTGCACAAACCTTTCCAGGAGTCAAAGTCAGAGGAAAAACCCAAATTGTCTCAAAGCATTAATGGGTCCCACTGAGGTCCATGCCCAGCACAGGCTCCTCATGGAGCCCTTGGAGGAGAGAATTGGAGGCCAGGATTGCACAGAAACCTCTCAGAGACTCAGTGTGGGAAGGGAAATCCAAAGTACCTTAAACACCTTGAGTATCTCAAAGCATTAATGAGCCCCACTGTGTGTCAATGCAAAGCTCTCAAGGGACACATTAAAGCAGATAATTGGAGGCCATGATTGCACAAACCCCTCCCAGAGTCGGTATCAAAAGGGAAACACCAAGTACCTTAAAAAACGGAAATTCCTTGAAGCATTAATGAGCCCCTCTGAGTGTTGGTACTGACAAAGCCTCTCAAGGGACTCATTACAGCAGATAATTGGAGGCATGATTGCACAACGTCTCAGGGACTCTAAGGTAAAAGCAAAAGCCAAAGTCCTTTGAAAACCTGCAGTCCCTGGGAGCCCCCCAGGGCCATTCCTGACCAAGGCTCCCCAGGGACTCCTTGCAGCAGATCCTTGAGGCCACTGGGATGTGGGGGGATGCTGAGGGCAGGACAAGGGGGTGACAGTGGCCAGCCTTGCTGGGGCTGTGCCAGGAGGCCCCAGTGCCTCAGGACAAGGTGTCTCCTCACAGCCCTTGGTGGCACAGATGCTGCTGAGGCCCAGGGCACCAAGACTTGGCTTCTCTTTGTCCCCACCTGTCATCACTGCCTCCAATTTCCTGCTCTCACTGGGGCCTGGGGACACTTTCTCACCTGTGTCCCTCACTGGGACCCATTAAAGGTATCAGGAACTTTGGAGTTTGATTGTGACTTTGAATTCTTGAGAGTTTCTTCAGGTCCCTCTGAGGGCCTGATGTTCAGGGCTCAGCAGAGAGCCCCAGAGGGTCATTCAAGTCCTTGTGCTGTGTCTGTGCTGCTGAGCTGGGCCGGGCTCCTGGCCCAGAGGCAGCTCCTGGCAAGGGCAGCGCTGCAGAGAGACAGCTCTGGCCAGGAGCAGCTCCTGTGCACAGCCCAGCAGGGCTGGGGCACTGCCTGCAGCCAGCCCGGGCACAGCACAGAGGCACCGAGGGCTTAAACTCAGCCTGGCCTGGGAAGGTGCTGAGAAGTGCCTGGGGGACAATCACTGCCAGCCCCTGACCCAGGAAGCCTCTGGCTGCAGGACAAGGCAGCTGCAGCTCCTGCAGGGATCTCCTAGAGCTGGAGCATCCCAATGTCTGCAGACTCTGTGAGTACAGCTCTCTGAGTATTTCTGGTGTAGCCGAGGGGAAATGCTCATGAAGCTCTGACCCACTGAGAGCTTCTGTTCCCTCCCAAAGCATTTCCAAGACAAGGATTTCTTTTATATTGAGGACATTTGCTGAGACTTTGTTTTCATTTCCTCAATATTAGATAATGGGGGAGAGGGAGAACAAATCATAAAGGTATCATTAATTTTGACAAGTCCCGGGGACATCTGAACTCTTAGTGATCAGCAGGTTCAGAGGAGATTCCTAATGTGCTTTGAGCCACTCCTGTGCCCATGGACAGCAGCAGCATCACCTTTGCTGGAGCCCTGAGGCTCAGTCTGAGCTGTCCTTTCTGCAAGCTGCAACCAGAAGCTGTCCCCAGGCAGTGCCCTGCAAACAGGCAGGTTTCTGTAGGGCCAAGGAGAGTGCAGAGAGATTTGGGGCCTGTGAGTGCTGGCAGGGAGAGCTCAGGCCCAGGGAAACACCTCCAGGAGGAAAATCTCCAGGAAGCAGAGATAAGATCAGGCAATGAGAGAAAAGAAAACCCAGAAATGCTGTTGCAGGGAGAGTTTAGAGATCTCCATGGGATCCCCTCCAGTGCAGCCCCTCCCTCTGAACAATCCCCCTCCCTCCTCTCCCCCAGCCAAGCCTCTGCCCTCAGGGCCGGGGGGTCCAAGGTGTGAAGCCCCTCCTGTGCAGGCAGAGCTGCAGCAGAGCCGTGGGGCAGCTCTGCAGCCCCGGGCCCAGTTCCCTCTGCAGAGCCCAGGGCTGGGAGCAGCTGCCCGGCACTGGGGGGCTCTGGGAGGGGGCACAGCTGGCTCAGGGTGACGCTGTCCCCAGTGCCCGGCTCTGGGCAATGCTGTCAGTGCAGCCAGGGAAGGAGCTGGATCTCCCTTCATCCAGTGCCAACATTGGGACACTTGGAAGTCTCCCTGAGGTCTCCTTCCAAGCTGGGAGCTTCAATCCAGGATGCAAACCTGTCCTGGAGCATCTTTGTGTCATCTGAAAGACCCATGGGGAAAGGCAGAGGGGTTGTGACACTGAAAATGCTGTTGGGGTGGTGAAATGAGCACCGTGAGTCCTTGGCTACAAATGTGGAGCTGGGCTGTGCTGGATCCAGCTGCTCTCAGCAGTACCTGGCAGTTTTTAAGGGAAACATGGGCGGGTGATCACCCTGCACCTGAGAAAGGTTAAAGCCCAGAGAAACTCAGAACAGGTCAGAGTGACAGACCCTCTCCCCTCACTGCTCACTCACTGCTTTGCCTCACAGAACTTGCTCAGCTCTCCCTGAGGGCAGCAGAAATGCTGAGGGTTTGATATGCAAGAATACCAGGAGAGATATGGGGGAGCTTGAAAAGAAAACCCCAGAACTCTTGAACACAGAAGGGTGTGTGTGTGTTCCATGGGAGGGTGTGTGGGAAATGGCTTTGATTTTGGTTTCAGACCTCCTCTAACTCTTCACTGCCTTTTTCTCCATGGCAGAACCCAATGGCCAGGGACAGCAAATGTCCAACAGCAGCTCCATCAGCCACTTCCTCCTGCTGGCATTGGCAGCCCCACGGCAGCTGCAGCTCCTGCACTTCTGCCTCTTCCTGGGCATCTCCCTGGCTGCCCTCCTGGGCAACGGCCTCATCATCAGCGCCGTAGCCTGCGGCCACCACCTGCACACCCCCATGTTCTTCTTCCTGCTCACCCTGGCCCTCAGCGACCTGGGCTCCATCTGCACCACTGTCCCCAAAGCCATGCACAATTCCCTCTGGGGCACCAGGCACATCTCCTACTCAGGATGTGCTGCACAGCTATTTCTGTTTGTCTTTTTCATCTCAGCAGAGTTTTCTCTCCTGACCATCATGTGCTACGACCGCTACGTGTCCATCTGCAGACCCCTGCAGTACGGGACCCTCCTGGGCAGCAGAGCTTGTGCCCACATGGCAGCAGCTGCCGGGGCCAGTGCCTTTCTCTATTCACTGCTGCACACGGCCAATACATTTTCCCTGCCCCTGTGCCAGGGAAATGCCCTGGGCCAGTTCTTCTGTGAAATCTCACAGATTCTCAGGCTCTCCTGCTCAGACACATATCTCAGGGAATTTGGGCTTCTTGCTTTTAGTGCTTTTCCTTATTTGGGCTGTTTTGTGTTCATTCTTTTCTCCTATGTGCAGATCTTGAGGGCTGTGCTGAGGATCCCCTCTGAGCAGGGCCGGCACAAAGCCTTTTCCACGTGCCTCCCTCACCTGGCCGTGCTCTCCCTGTTTATCAGCACTGGCTTTTTTGCCTACCTGAAGCCCCCCTCCATCTCCTCCCCATCCCTGGATCTGTCGCTGTCAGTTCTGTACTCGGTGGTGCCTCCAGCCCTGAACCCCCTCATTTACAGCCTGAGGAAGCAGGAGCTCAAGGATGCCCTGAGGAAAGCGATGACTTTCAGAAGTTAAAGGATGATTTCAGAAGAAAGGATGATTTTCAGAAGTTTAAATCTTTTGATTTTCTTCTGCACAGCATTCATGCTATAACACATTACATGCCCAGCCTGCCTTCTAAAGCTTTTAATTGTGCTGGGAGTGGGGGGACAGGCTTTTCTACTTTTCTCTTCGTGATCATTTTCAGAAAGAAAATGCAGTCATCTTCCCATATTGAATTCACTGTTCCCCCCTTTAACTTGACTCACAGACTGTGTAAATGAGGAATCACGGCTCTCTGTGTGTTTAAATGAAGGAAATGTTCTTGCAGGGACTTATTTGTCAACAATCCTCCCTCTGTTAGCTGTCCTTCAGCTCAAGGGAGGTGCCTGTGGACAGAGGTCGAGAGAAAAGGAGTCCCAGCCCAGCAGCAGTGCCAGGGAGCAGCAGCACTTGGTCTTTCAGAGTTGCACTTTTTCCACTTCCACCCTCTCCTTTTATTGTCCTTGTCCTTGTCCTGAGTGCTCTGGCAGCTCAGTCACTGTCCTGCTGCGTGTCCGTGCTGTGACCACAGGCAGGGACAGGCCATGGGCACTGCTGGCACACAGCTGGGCTCCAGCACAGCAGCTCCATCAGCAAAGGGGATTTCCTTAGTGCAGAGCCCAAAGGCTGGGCTCTTTTTACTAAGTTAGTCTCCAGGAGAAGCCCAAGGAATGGATTTTGCAGGCTCACTGCTTTGCTTGTCTGTCCCTGGAGGCAGTGCCGTGAGAGCAGGGTCCCACTGTGGTGCTTCAGGGACTGAGGGCTGGGTCAGCTCTTCTGTGCTAGTGGTCAGTGGCCATGGAGATGACAAATGATCTCCAAGTGACCTGCCTGGGGCTCTGCAGCTGCTGATGGCTCTGGTGGCAGGTGAGCACTTTTCTGTAGGGAATCAGAACCTGCCAGGAGAGCACAGAGGATCTGCAGGGACAGCCCGTGCCATGGAGTCAGCAGTGAATGGAGGCCTGGAGCAGAATCCTGCCTGGGGTGGGATCAGCCAGAGATAAAGGACCGAATGTGTGCTGTGAGCCAGGAGAGCTGTGCAGGCCCAGGGACACAGCAGGGAGAGGGAAAGGAGTGTGGGCAGTGACTGCTGTGACCCGCAGGGAAGTTGCCCAGGAGGATGCAGGGCAGCCCCAAGGCCACGTGGCAGGCCTGGAAGAAGGCAGGCACCTGTGAGCAGCCTCCATGGGCACAGCAGAGCCTGTGTGGGAGGGCTGAGTGCAGGCAGCAGCAGCAGCTGCCTCTGTCCCCCAGGCTGAGCAGCAGAGGCCAGCAGAGGCAGCCCAGGGCCGCGGGCAGCAGAGCCGCCGTGCTCTGCAGAGCAGCACCCCCAGCTCGGGGGCTGTGGGGAGCAGCCCAGGGGCTGCAGCAATGGCTGCTCAGGCCAGCACAGACGTGTTCCCCTGGCCAAGGCTCTGTGGGCAGCTGGCATGTGCCAGGAGCAGAGCAGGAGCCCGTGGCTGTGCACAGGAGCCCTGGCAAGAGGCTGCCCTGGCCCTGGGCCAGCAGGAGCTGCCTGAGGAGCCCCGGGGCCAACTCTGCTGCTGTGCTGGGCAGCGGGGCTGGCCCTGGGGCTGCACCAGCTGCCCGAGCTGAGCATCTCCTGAGCATTGCAGACACACAGGGGCTGTCCCTGAGCTGCAGTGCCTCCAGTTCCTGCTGCAGGGCCACGCCTGACTCTGCTGCTCTGCAGGGGAAGGGAGAGGCTGCACTGGGCAGTGCCAGGGAGAGGAGAACAATGGACCCTTGGTTATACGAGTCGCCACAGTGTCACAATGCTCTCCACGGTTCCATGAGGCCCTGCAGTGTCACAATGTGCCCTGGGTTCCATGGAGCCCCGCAGTGTCACAATGTGCCCCTGGTTACACGGGGCCCCACAGTGTCACAATGTCCCCCTGGTTACACGGGGCCCACAGTGTCACAATGTCCCCCTGGGTTCCATGGAGCCCCGCAGTGTCACAATGTGCCCTGGGTTCCATGGAGCCCTGCAGTGTCCCAATGTGCCCCTGGGTTCCATGGAGCCCCACAGTGTCACAATGTCCCCCTGGTTACAGGGGGCCCCACAGTGTCACAATGTCCCCTTGGTTCTGTGGGGCTGCAGTGTCAGTTCTGTGGGTGGGCACGCTCAGCACCAAAGACACAGACACCAACTGAAGGGATTGTGGGATTTTTATGATGCACAAGTGCAAAGAATTACAAAAGGATAAGCTCAACAAAGGACATAATCATTGGCAAAGAATGACAAAAGCAGCTCAGCAATGCACCCAATCATCACCACCAAAGACTGCCTGCAGTGATTTAGAAAGATCCAGCACCAGTTCCCCTCAGACTTTACCATCAGCCACATCCACACATCAGCTGGGGAAGCTGTCCCAGCCCAGGACTGCAGAGCCACTCCCGGACACTGGGAATTGCTGCAGGTGCCTCCAGCCACAGGTGAGGCTTCCACCCTGGCTGTGAGAGGGCCCAGCTTTGATAGTGCTGAATGAACAAACTGACAGCACTTCTGGTGTGGCAACATCTGCTTTCATTCTCCTGTTTGCTTCCTCCCAAAGCCTGGCCAGGGCTCAAGGAGGAACCAAAGGAGTTGCCTTTGATCCTACAGCCCCAAACAATGCCAGATGGGGCCTTGTCCAGCTTCTAAATAAAGAAAGGTCAATCCGTATTTCACCAATGCACAGATACAGAGTCCATATTGCTAATAATGATTCATTAATGAGCAGATACAAATACAACTTTTGGTTGCAAGGTTCATCTAGAGGACAGCTTTGGCTCAGGGCTGCTGGTCAGGCCTCGGTACTTCCATCAGTGCTTTGACCTAGACATGAATTCCAACCTTCACAACAAGTCTTTCAATAACAGAGGCTTAGATGTAGGTATTAGGCATAAATGCATCACCTCTTGTTCTTGAATTAAGAGCTGTTCAAGTTCACTCCTCAGAGCTGTAATTTGCATTCCTTTGAAGCCAGGCCAAATCAGTTGCTGTTCTCTATGGTATTGATCAAATCCCCATTTCTTTCTTGAGGCTGTGTCTCTTTTTAGACAAGTCTCAATGCACCATTTCCCAGCACAGTGTCACAACAACTCTAACATGGAATCATAACACACCAAGTGCTCTCACTGCAATGATTGCAGGGACTGCCACAAATGCATTGCACAGCAGCCTCCAATTTGGCAGCCATGGAGCCAATGCCACCAAGAAGGATTTTCTTCTTTCTGCCACTCTTTCTTCTGCTGCTCTTTCTATCGAGGTGATTCCTGATTGCTGGAATTCAAACCCAGCACTGATAGAAGTACAACATTCCTGCCCTCTAATGGCCCAGGTTCCTCCTTGGCCAGCAAGCAGATAATCCAAGGCCATGTGGTTCTGTAGAGCCCCCATTGGTGTTTGTTGGAGCTCACAGGATGTGCTGTTGGATATTTAATGGCATCATTTGCTGCTGCTTCTAATAATCAATTTAGCTCATTAATGTAAACTCCATAGAAGGAGGCAGCACACCCAGGGCACAGGCTGAACCAGAATCTTTGCCTTTCTGACACCAAAGGCACTCTTTGGGTGGCAAATGTTCTCTTGGCCCAGCTCTTCCCTGTGCTTGTTGCTGAAGGAGCCTAAGCAGTGGCCCTGTGGCTGGGAGTGCTGTGACAGTGGCACTGAGCAGCTCCAGCACTCCGAGTTCTAGTGACATTGGGAGTGATGGCAAAGCACAGAAACCCTCTCACATCGTGGCCTCTAACTACAACAGGGCTCAGTTTCTCCTGCAGGGAAATCTTCCTGAATCCTGTCCAATTGATAATTGCATTCCTTTGTTCCACAGCACAGTTTCCTTGAACTGTCCCTGCACTGACTCCATTGTGAGTCAGAGCCCATTGACAGAGCTCAGCCCATCCTGTGGGGTGGGCCCTCCAAGGGAATCCCATTCCTCCCAACATCAGTTCAGAGCACATCCAGCAATTATTAATTATCTTTAGTATTTTGGCTGCTTTGATCTTCAAATTTTCAGAAGAATTTTCATGTCTAATCCCTTGGTGAAACTCTAGAGGTGCCTTTGGTGAACAAAGATTCTGGTTGACTCTCAAGGTACAACTTACAGACATCAGCAGTACTTTGGTGACACAGTAATTCATTCTTTCTCCTCAGTCTCATTCAGGGTAGGAACAATAATTCTGCTGTCCATGGAGCTGGCACCTTTTCAGTTCCAGAATAATGCCCCCAAGGTCCTTTGCTGTTCAGCTTTACCCACAGCGGTGTCTGTGGCTAAAAAGGCTTGGTGGGCTCCTTTCCCCTTTGGCTGCAGAGGTGCCGGGTCCCAGTCCCTGAGGGGCACCTGGCTCTGGCTTGGAATTGGTGTGGAAGTCCCTCAGTGTCACATCAGCCTGCCCATGGAGCCCCCTGGATCAGAGCATTTTCCAAAGGCACCGTGGGGGCAAACAGGGAGATTTGGTCTGGCAGGATCTGTAAAACAATATCCCATAGCATCCACTCGTTCTGCCATAGAACACTTGGCTGCAGGGACACATTCCCATCGTTCCTGCCCAGCTTTCAGGATTCAGACAGTGCTGTCTTTCCCCAGAGCTGTTCCTTCACCTGGCTCGGGAGGGCCCTTTGGCCTCTGCACCCACACTTTGGCTGCATTATTAGGACTGCTGGATCCAAACCCTTTATCTCCACCAACAGTGGTGATTTGAGGTGCATCTCCTTTTTTCACAATTGTTTTTAAAATTGCAATATCAATAATTGTGCTCCCCTGTCATGGGGTTGAATAATCAAATCTTGTTCACTGTTATTTAACAGGATTACTTTAACTTCTCCTTGATAATCTGCATCACTTCCTCCTCCCAAGACATGAACACTTTGCAAGGCCAAGCTCCAAGCGAGCAGTTGGCAAATCAAAGTGTCCTGGAGGAATCTGAATTCCTGTTCCAGGATTGATAACTCTCATTTGCTTCTGATTTATCCTAATTAATTCTAATGCATCAAGGCCCAGCCCTGCAGCCTCTGGGGTGGCCCTGTCAGGGGCCATGGCACCCAGAACAATTTCCCAGCAAGTCCAAGTCTCCCTGTCCATGGCTGTATTTGCAAATTGGCTGCAGCCCTGCACACCCAGGGGGTTTCCATTCCCCCAGTGGGCCCCTTGTTAAGGGTGTGGAGCACATCTGGGAGATGGGTTCTCCATGGGGACAGGTTCCCATCTCCTCATTTTTTCAACTGCTCTTTTAACAACCCCTTCATCCCTTCAACCAATCCTGCAGCTTGTGCATTGTCTGGGATATGAAAAACCCAGAAGTATTAATCACTTTGTTTCTCACAGTAACAGACAAAACTTTCTGCATCACAGCATCAGCAAATCCTATAAAAATAGCCGATTTCATCCCTTCCTCCTTTATTTGTTGTGTACAATCTCGCAAAGTTTACCGCTGACGTTTGGGTCTTGGCCAGTCCTTTTCTGGAGGGTAGTTAGTGCTACAGTGAGCAGCCAAAACTAACAAATTAGCATTGTCAGCCTTATTTCACATGATCCATTTTTAAATAGATATATTAATATATATTATCATCTAACATTATATAGAACTATTATTATTATTAAAAATTATAATTATTTTATCACTTGCACAAATGAACCTGAGCTCAAGACTTAAACCTTTTCTGTCACTCCATGTGGGAGTGTTCCAACAATCGTTCCTTCTCTTGGTGCTGTTTGCCACATGCTGTTAACAAAATCCATCCTTGTCTTCCCAAACCCACCAGTTCTTTTCCTTTTCTAAATTGCATTTTTGGATTGGATGCATTTGAAGACATCCAGCAGTTCAGCTCCTTTTCACTGACTTCCCCATTACTCTGACCTCAGCCCACTCCAGAGCCAGCCAACTCTAGGAAAGGCCTTCCCATCTGGGCATTCCTGACGGGACTGATTCCTTACATTTACATTTAAAAAGCGACATTTTGTTGTGATCTGGACAGACTATGCCAATTCTGTTTTGCCAGTGGGCAGGGTCAGCACCAAAGGCACAGACACCAACTGAAGGAAACAGTGTCATCTACTGCATTTCAAAGCAGCAAAGAATTCCAAAAGGAGAAGCTCAGCAATGCACCCAATCATCACAACCAAAGACTGCCTGCAGTGATTTAGAGAGATCCAGCACCAGTTCCCCTCAGACTTTACCATCAGCCACATCCACACATCAGCTGGGGAAGCTGTCCCAGCCCAGGACTGCAGAGCCACTCCCGGACACTGGGAATTGCTGCAGGTGCCTCCAGCCACAGGTGAGGCTTCCACCCTGGCTGGGAGAGGGCCCAGCTTTGATAGTGCTGAATGAACAAACTGACAGCACTTCTACTGTGGCAACATCTCCTCTTTGCTTCCTCCCAAAGCCTGGCCAGGGCCCAAGGAGGAACCAAGGAGTTGACTCTGACCATTCAGCCCCAAACAAGGCCAGATGTCGGATTTCATGGCCTTGTCCAGCTTCTAAATACAGAAAGGTCAATCCATGTTTGACTAATGAGTGGATACATCTATCACAGCACTAATGACCGTGCATATTTCGTTAACGAGCAGATACAAAGATAACCTTTGGCTGGAAGGCTCATCCAGAGGCCACCTTTGGCTCAGAGCCTGCTGTTCAGGCCTCACTCAGGGTCTCTTGTCCAGGCCTTGGCACTTCAGGGACGTAGTTTAGTGGTGGGCTTGACACCGCTGGGTGAACAGCTGGACTGGATGAGCTCAGAGGTCTTTTCCAACAGAAAGGATTCAATGATTCCATGATTCCATCTGCTGCATTCAGTCAGGTCCATATTGGCAGCATTAGGATGGCAAAGAAGTTTCCTCTTGCTCGGCTCCTGTGGCCTGAGGCTCCAGCTCCTTCAGCCCCTGGAGCTGAGGTGCTCATGCTGAACGAGACGACTCGGAGAGAAGAATACAGTTCATCCCATTCCTTCTGGGACACTGAGAGGGGAGGGTGTGAAAACAGGAGCATTGCTTGGTGTCATCTCCTCTCTGCCCTTCACGCCTTTCAGTGCTTTGAAACAGGCAGGAGCTTTCTCCGAGAGTGCAATGAAGCAGCTGTTCCTGCTGCCAGCTCTCGTTCTCTCCAGTCTCTGCACTCCACTGCTGTTGTCCCTCTTGCTGTGCTCTCTGTTCACCCGGGGCTCGGTTACCGCTGGGTTTTGCTGTCAGTGCCATTTGCTGCTGCTGCTGCTGCTGCGGTGGGGGTCACTTGTGCAGCCCTGGCCCAGGCTCAGGGATCAGATCCAGGCACTGCTGCTGCTCCCTCGGCATCAGCCACAATTTGCTTGTTTCTGTCAGTGCCAGCAGAAGCGGTCGCTGGAGCAGCGGGTGCTGAGCGTGCCCCAAGCCCCGGGGCCGGAGGGGTCCCTGGGCTGGGGGCTGGGAGGGAGCTGCCCCTTGTTCTCCCTGCCAGCCCCACGCAAAGCTGGCCGGGCACAAAGTGGGCCAGCACAGCAAACAGGGAGCCTGCGAGTCTCTTGCAGCCCCGTGTGCTCAGAGTTTGGGCCTTGGAGCTTCAGGTGGACAAAGGCAGCTGCTTCTGGTCCCTCTTGTGTGTCCCCGTGGTCAGCAGCGCTGCTCCATCAGTCTGTGCCCAGCAACGGGGAAAAGCCTCAGCCCTGCAGGGCCAGGAGCTGCCGGGCTCTGCCTGAGCAGCTCAGCCAGCGAGAAGGGAGCTGCTCCACACGGGAACCAGGAGCAAAGGACACTCCTTTTTAAGAATATGTTATCTCTGTCAAAAAAACAAAAAAAAAAAAAGAAAAAAGAAGAAAAAAAAAGAAAAAAGTCATACATAAAATGTAAAAGGTAAAATCAAACCCCAAGTTTTCAGTGGAATATCTTCTGTAACTTTGGATTAAGAGGGAACTGATCTTTTGAAAAAGACAACTCAGTTATTTACTCTGTAAACGTGCCGATGTCATTGATCCATCTTACAGACCTCAGCAGCCTTTCTTGAAAGACTTTGGGGTGTGTTTCCAAGATCGTTATCTTAAATTGTGGTTGAAGCAATAGGAAATTGCTTTGTGCCCTTCCAGCTCCAAGCACGACTGGGAATCTAAACTCTGCCAAACCCCAAATCCTTGAGAAGATGCCCTTCCTTCTCATCCTGTGAATGAGCTGCACATTCGCTTGGAAATTGTCAGGGGCTTCTTACGGATGGAAAGTCCCACTTACAGCTTTTTGCTCTGCTTTGGAAGTGCAGAAGGGCAATTCTTCATCCCTCAGCTCCAGACTGCACTGCATTAGGAACACGGCCCACTCGCCAGGTTTGGCCCACTCGTGGCACTTCTAGAGGAGGAAGAAAGGGCAACTGCACAATTCCAGCCAAAAAAGAAGGAAGAGTGGGACAGACAAAACAGCCTGGGGACATACAGGTGGTCAGCTGGGACTCTGGAGAGTTTGGGTTCTTGCCAACTGCAATCTCCTGGCCTGCAGGAGAGTCTCCCTCACCTGCAGCAGCAGAAAGCTCAGTCGGTGTGCTCGGAACGGGCTCGTCTGATGCAAAGCTGTCAGAGCCATGTGAGGGCAGAGCGGGCCCAGCCATGGCCGGGGCTGAGCCCAGCAGAGCCCTGGCTGAGCCCAGAGCAGCCTCAGCATCCACAGAGCCCGGCTGGGAGGAGAGAAACCAGAGAGCACCCGTCAGCTGAAGGCTCCTGTCCCCCTTGTCCCAAGTGCCCACGGTGCCCAGGCCATGCTGGCCATGCCCAGAGCTGGGCCCAAACGTCCCCATCCCTGCTGCCCTTGGGAGCAGAGCAGGAGGGCAGGACATGTGCCCAGCCTGCAGCCAGCCACGGCAGATCCCCCTCCTCAGCAGCTGCCCAGAGCAGGATGCTCCTGTGCTCGCTGCCATCTCCCAAAAGCCCTTCTCCCACCCGTGCCAAGCACATGGGGACCCACCTCACGCCATCCGCCGCCGGGAGAAAAGCTGCTCCCAAACCATGTCCTCAGCCTTCTCCAAGGGCACGTCCCATCCACGCCGCAGCTGCTCCCGAGCACTTCCCCATCCACACTGGACACCACCTAGAACGCTTCCTTTAGAAAAACAAACAACAAATTATTGAAAACAGATTACAGACAAAAAAGGAAAACAAGAG
>JAVTVJ010001822.1:0-28686 GCA_034509425.1 Eopsaltria australis
ATGTCCCCATGGAAAGCGTGTGAGTGTCTGTGACATGCTGGCTCTTTGTCAGCCTTGGGTCTCCGGGGAAGACGCCATGGAACTGTTGTGAGTGTCTGTGATGTCCCAGTTGCTTGGAAGCCCGGGGTCTCCTGGGATGTCGCCATTGATCAGCTGTGAATGTTTGTGACATCCCGGCTCTTTGGGTGCCTGGGGACAGCAGGGAAGTCCCGATGGAGCCCCTGTGAGTGTCTGTGACATCATGACTGTTTGAGAGCCTGTGGACTTGTGGGATGTCAGTCTGGAGCCCCTCTGAGTGTCTGTGACATGCCGGTGCTTTGGCAGCCAGTGGATTCGAGGGATGTCTCCATGGAGCTGCTGGCATTGTCGGTGACATGCCGGCTCTTTGGCACTCTGGGGGCTCCTGGGATGTCACTCTGCAGCCCCTGTGACTGTCTGTGACATCCCACCTGTTGAGGAGTCTGGGCATAGCTGGCATGTCTGCATGGATCCCCTGTGAGTGTCGGTGACATGCCGGCTCTTTGGCAGCCTGGGCACTGCTGGCATGACCAGATGGAGCACCTGGGAGTGTCTGTGACATCCCTGCTTTTTGGAAGACAGGGTAAGGCAGGGATGTCCGCATGGGGTCCCCTTGGGTAACTGTGCCATGCTGTCTCTTTGGCAGCCTGGGGGCTCCTGCGATGTCCCCATGGAGGCCCTGTGAGTGTCTTTGACATCCCTCCTCTTTGGCCTTGTGAGAATTCCGGGCATAAGGCCGTTGAAGCCTTGCGAGTGTCTGTGAGGTCCTGGCTCTTTGGCTGCCTGGAAAGTCCGGGGATGTCACCATGGAATCCCTTGGAATTTCTGTGACATCTTAGCTCCTTGGAAATCTGGGGACTGCTGGGGTATCAGCATGGAAGCCGCGTGAAAGTCTGTGACATCTGGGCTCTTAGGCATGCAGGGATCCCATGGGATGTGGCTATGGAGCCCATGTGAGTTTCTGTGGCATGGCAGGTTTTTGGAAGCTTGGGGACTCCTGGGATTTCACCATGGAGCAGCTGTGAGTGTCTGTGACATCGCAGCTCTTAGAGAGCCTGAGAACACCTTGGATGTCTGCATGGTGCTGCTGTGAGTGTCTGTGACATCGTGGCTCTTTGGGAGCCTGGGCACTCCTGGGATGTCACTCTTGAGCACTTGTGAGTGTGTGTGACATGCCGGCTCTTTGGCAGTCTGTGGATTCATGGGGTTTCTGCATGGAGCTCCTGCTAGTGTGTGTTGCATCCTGGCTCTTTGGGGCTCTGGGGCCTCCTGGGAAGGCAGTCTGGAGCCCCTGTGAATGTCTGTGACTTCCCGTCTCTTGGGGAGCCTGGGGATACGTGGGATGTGTGCATGGATCCCCTGTGAGTGTGTGTGACATGCCAGCTCTTTGGCAGCTTGGGGATCCCTAGGATGTGTGCATGGAGCCCCTGTGAGTTTGTGTGGCATCTCTGGTGTTTGGCACTCTGGGGATTCCCAGGATGTCCCCATGGAACCCGTGTGAGTGTCTGTGACATGCTGGCTCTTTGTCAGCCTTGGGTCTCCGGGGAAGTCGCCATGGAACTGTTGTGAGTGTCTGTGATATCCCAGTTGCTTGGAAGCCCGGGGTCTCCTGGGATGTCGCCATTGATCAGCTGTGAATGTTTGTGACATCCCGGCTCTTTGGGTGACTGGGGACCGCAGGGAAGTCCCGATGGAGCCCCTGTGAGTGTCTGTGACATCGTGGCTGTTTGAGAGCCTGTGGACTCATGGGATGTCAGTCTGGAGCCCCTCTGAGTGTCTGTGACATGCCGGTGCTTTGGCAGCCAGTGGATTCGAGGGATGTCTCCGTGGAGCTGCTGGCATTGTCTGTGACATCCTGGCTCTTTGGCACTCTGGGGCTCCTGGGATGTCACTCTGCAGCCCCTGTGAATGTCTGTGTCATCCCAGCTGTTGAGGAGTCTGGGCATAGCTGGCATGTCTGCATGGATCCCCTGTGAGTGTCTGTGACATCCCTGCTCTTTGGAAGACAGGGTAAGGCAGGGATGTTCGCATAGGGTCCCTTTCGGTAACTGTGACATGCTGTCTCTTTGGCAGCCTGGGGACTCCTGCGATTTCCCCATGGAGGCCCTGTGAGTGTCTTTGACATCCCTCCTCTTTGGCCTGGTGGGGATTGCGGGCATAAGGCCGTTGAAATACTGTAGTGTCTGAGGTCCTGGCTCTTTGGCTGCCTGGAAGGTCGGGGATGTCACCATGGAATCCCTTAGATTTCTGTGACATCTTAGCTCCTTGGAAATCTAGGGACTGCTGGGGTATCAGCATGGAAGCAGTGTGAAAGTCTGTGACATCTGGGCTCTTAGGCAGGCAGGGATCACATGGGCTGTGGCTATGGAGCCCATGTGAGTTTCTGTGGCATGGCAGGTTTTTGGAAGCTTGGGGACTCCTGGGATTTCACCATGGAGCCGCTGTGAGTGTCTGTGACATCGTGGCTCTTTGGGAGCCTGGACACTCCTAGGATGTCACTCTTGAGCACCTGTGAGTGTGTGTGACATGCCGGCTCTTTGGCAGTCTGTGGATTCATGGGGTTTCTGCATGGAGCTCCTGCTAGTGTGTGTTGCATCCTGGCTCTTTGGTGCTCTGGGGGCTCCTGGGATGGCAGTCTGGAGCCCCTGTGAATGTCTGTGACTTCCCGTCTCTTGGGGAGCCTGGGGATACGTGGGATGTGTGCATGGATCCCCTGTGAGTGTGTGTGACATGCCAGCTCTGTGGCAGCTTGGGGATCCCTGGGATGTGTGCATGGAGCCCCTATGAGTGTGTGCGGCATCTCTGGTGTTTGGCACTCTGGGGATTCCCGGGATGTCCCCATGGAACGCGTGTGAGTGTCTGTGACATGCTGGCTCTTTGTCAGCCTCGGGTCTCCTGGGAAGTCGCCATGGAACTGTTGTGAGTGTCTGTGATATCCCAGTTGCTTGGAAGCCCGGGGTCTCCTGGGATGTCGCCATTGATCAGCTGTGAATGTTTGTGACATCCCGGCTCTTTGGGTGACTGGGGACAGCAGGGAAGTCCCGATGGAGCCCCTGTGAGTGTCTGTGACATCGTGGCTGTTTGAGAGCCTGTGGACTCGTGGGATGTCAGTCTGGAGCCCCTGTGAGTGTCTGTGACATGCCGGTGCTTTGGCAGCCAGTGGATTCGAGGGATGTCTCCGTGGAGCTGTTGGCATTGTCTGTGACATCCTGGCTCTTTGGCACTCTGGGGGCTCCTGGGATGTCACTCTGCAGCCCCTGTGAATGTCTGTGATGTCCCAGCTGTTGAGGAGTCTGGGCATAGCTGGCATGTCTGCAGGGATCCCCTGTGAGTGTCGGTGACATGCCGGCTCTTTGGCAGCCTGGGCACTGCTGGCATGACCAGATGGAGCACCTGTGAGTGTCTGTGACATCCCTGCTTTTTGGAAGACAGGGTAAGGCAGGGATGTCCGCATGGGGCCCCTTGGGTAACTGTGACATGCTGTCTCTTTGGCAGCCTGGGGACTCCTGCGATGTCCCCATGGAGGCCCTGTGAGTGTCTTTGACATCCGTGCTCTTTGGCCTTGTGGGGATTGCGGGCTTAAGGCCGTTGAAGCCTTGCGAGTGTCTGTGAGGTCCTGGCTCTTTGGCTGCCTGGGAAGTCCGGGGATGTCACCATGGAATCCCTTGGAATTTCTGTGACATCTTAGCTCCTTGGAAATCTGGGGACTGTTGGGATATCAGCATTGAAGCCGTGTGAAAGTCTGTGACATCTGGGCTCTTAGGCAGGCAGGGATCACATGGGCTGTGGCTATGGAGCCCATGTGAGTTTCTGTGGCATGGCAGGTTTTTGGAAGCTTGGGGACTCCTGGGATTTCACCATGGAGCCGCTGTGAGTGTCTGTGACATCGCAGCTCTTAGAGAGCCTGAGAACACCTTGGATGTCTGCATGGTGCTGCTGTGAGTGTCTGTGACATTGTGGCTCTTTGGGAGTCTGGGCACTCCTGGGATGTCACTCTTGAGCACCTGTGAGTGTGTGTGACATGCCGGCTCTTTGGCAGTCTGTGGATTCATGGGGTTTCTGCATGGAGCTCCTGCTAGTGTGTGTTGCATCCTGGCTCTTTGTCACTCTGGGGGCTCCTGGGATGGCAGTCTGGAGCCCCTGTGAATGTCTGTGACTTCCAGTCTCTTGGGGAGCCTGGGGATACGTGGGATGTGTGCATGGATCCCCTGTGAGTGTGTGTGACATGCCAGCTCTTTGGCAGCTTGGGGATCCCTAGGATGTGTGCATGGAGCCCCTATGAGTGTGTGTGGCATCTCTGGTGTTTGGCACTCTGGGGATTCCCGGGATGTCCCCATGGAACCCGTGTGAGTGTCTGTGACATGCTGGCTCTTTGTCAGCCTCGGGTCTCCTGTGAAGGCACCATGGAACTGTTGTGAGTGTCTGTGATATCCCAGTTGCTTGGAAGCCCGGGGTCTCCTGGGATGTCGCCATTGATCAGCTGTGAATGTTTGTGACATCCCAGCTCTTTGGGTGCCTGGGGACAGCAGGGAAGTCCCGATGGAGCCCCTGTGAGTGTCTGTGACATCGTGGCTGTTTGAGAGCCTGTGGAGTTGTGGGATGTCAGTCTGGAGCCCCTGTGAGTGTCTGTGACATGCCGGTGCTTTGGCAGCCTGTGGATTCGAGGGATGTCTCCATGGAGCTGCTGGCATTGTCTGTGACATGCTGGCTCTTTGGCACTCTGGGGGCTCCTGGGATGTCACTCTGCAGCCCCTGTGAATGTCTGTGACATCCCAGCTCTTGAGGAGTCTGGGCATAGCTGGCATGTCTGCATGGATCCCCTGTGAGTGTCGGTGACATGCCGGCTCTTTGGCAGCCTGGGCACTGCTGGCATGACCAGATGGAGCACCTGTGAGTGTCTGTGACATCCCTGCTTTTTGGAAGACAGGGTAAGGCAGGGATGTCCGCATGGGGTCCCCTTGGATAACTGTGCCATGCTGTCTCTTTGGCAGCCTGGGGACTCCTGCGATGTCCCCATGGAGGCCCTGTGAGTGTCTTTGACATCCGTGCTCTTTGGCCTTGTGGGGATTGCGGGCATAAGGCCGTTGAAGCCTTGTAGTGTCTGTGAGGTCCTAGCTCTTTGGCTGCCTGGAAAGTCCGGGGATGTCACCATGGAATCCCTTGGAATTTCTGTGACATCTTAGCTCCTTGGAAATCTGGGGACTGCTGGGATATCAGCATGGAAGCAGCGTGAAAGTCTGTGACATCTGGGCTCTTAGGCAGGCAGGGATCCCATGGGATGTGGCTATGGAGCCCATGTGAGTTTCTGTGGCATGGCAGGTTTTTGGAAGCTTGGGGACTCCTGGGATTTCACCATGGAGCCGCTGTGAGTATCTGTGACATCATGGCTCTTTGGGAGCCTGGGCACTCCTGGGATGTCACTCTTGAGCACCTGTGAGTGTGTGTGACATGCCGGCTCTTTGGCAGTCTGTGGATTCATGGGGTGTCTGCATGGAGCTCCTGCTAGTGTGTGTTGCATCCTGGCTCTTTGTCACTCTGGGGGCTCCTGGGACGGCAGTGTCGAACCCCTGTGAATGTCTGTGACTTCCCGTCTCTTGGGGAGCCTGGGGATCCCTGGGATGTGTGCATGGAGCCCCTGTAAGTGTGTGTGGCATCTCTGGTGTTTGGCACTCTGGGGATTCCCGGGATGTCCCCATGGAACCCATGTGAGTGTCTGTGACATGCTGGCTCTGTCAGCCTTGGGTCTCCTGGGAAGTCGCCATGGAACTGTTGTGAGTGTCTGCTGAATATCCCAGTTGCTTGAAGCCCGGGGTCTCTGGGATGCTCTTCATTGATCAGCTGTGAATGTTTGTGACATCTGACTCTTTGGTGACTAGGGACAGCAGGGAAGTCCCGATGGAGAAGCCCCTGTGAGTGTCCGTGACATAAGTGGCTGTTTGAGAGCCACCATGGACTTGTGGGATGTCAGTCTGCAGACCCCCTGTGAGTGTCTGTGACATGCAGTACTTTGGCAACCTGTGGATTGAGGATGTCTCCATGGAGCTGCTGGCATTGTCTGTGACATGCTGGCTCTTTAGCTCTGGGGCTCCCTGGGATGTCCTCTGCAGCCCCTGTGAATGTCTACTGATGTCCCAACTGTTGAGAGTCTGGAGGCATAGCTGGCATGTCTGCATGGATCCCCTGTGAGTGTGGGTCACATGCGGCTCTTTGGCAGCCTGGGCACTGCTGGCACTTGACAGATGAACCCCTGGGAGTGAGTGTCTGTGACATCCCTGCTTTTTGGAAGACAGGGTAAGGCAGGGATGTCCGCATGGGGCCCCTTGGGGTAACTGTGACATGCTGTCTCTTTGGCAGCCTGGGGACTCCTGCGATGTCCCCATGGAGGCCCTGTGAGTGTCTTTGACATCCCTCCTCTTTGGCCTTGTGGGGATTGCGGGCATAAGGCCGTTGAAGCCTTGCGAGTGTCTGTGAGGTCCTGGCTCTTTGGCTGCCTGGAAAGTCCGGGGATGTCACCATGGAATCCCTTGGAATTTCTGTGACATCTTAGCTCCTTGGAAATCTGGGGACTGCTGGGGTATCAGCCTGGAAGCCGCGTGAAAGTCTGTGACATCTGGGCTCTTAGGCAGGCAGGGATGACATGGGATGTGGCTATGGAGCCCATGTGAGTTTCTGTGACATGGCAGGTTTTTGGAAGCTTGGGGACTCCTGGGATTTCACCATGGAGCCGCTGTTAGTCTCTGTGACATCGTGGCTCTTTGGGAGCCTGGACACTCCTGGGATGTCACTCTTGAGCACCTGTGAGTGTGTGTGACATGCCGGCTCTTTGGCAGTCTGTGGATTCATGGGGTGTCTGCATGGAGCTCCTGCTAGTGTGTGTTGCATCCTGGCTCTTTGGTGCTCTGGGGGCTCCTGGGATGGCAGTCTGGAGCCCCTGTGAATGTCTGTGACTTCCCGTCTCTTGGGGAGCCTGGGGATACGTGGGATGTGTGCATGGATCCCCTGTGAGTGTGTGTGACATGCCAGCTCTTTGGCAGCTTGGGGACCCCTGGGATGTGTGCATGGAGCCCTTGTGAGTGTGTGTGGCATCTCTGGTGTTTGGCACTCTGGGAATTCCCGGGATGTCCCCATGGAAATCGTGTGAGTGTCTGTGACATGCTGGCTCTTTGTCAGCCTCGGGTCTCCTGGGAAGTCACCATGGAACTGTTGTGTCTGTGATATCCCAGTTGCTTGGAAGCCCGGGGTCTCCTGGGATGTCGCCATTGATCAGCTGTGAATGTTTGTGACATCCCGGCTCTTTGGTGACTGGGGACAGCAGGGAAGTCCCGATGGAGCCCCTGTGAGTGTCTGTGACATCGTGGCTGTTTGAGAGCCTGTGGACTCATGGGATGTCAGTCTGGAGCCCCTGTGAGTGTCTGTGACCTTCCTGTGCCTTGGCAGCCAGTGGATTCGAGGGATGTCTCCGTGGAGCTGCTGGCATTGTCTGTGACATCCTGGCTCTTTGGCACTCTGGGGGCTCCTGGGATGTCACTCTGCAGCCCCTGTGAATGTCTGTGACATCCCACCTGTTGAGGAGTCTGGGCATAGCTGGCATGTCTGCATGGATCCCCTGTGAGTGTCGGTGACATGCCGGCTCTTTGGCAGCCTGGGCACTGCTGGCATGACCAGATGGAGCACCTGGAGTGTCTGTGATATCCCTGCTTTTTGAGACAGGTAAAGGCAGGATGTCCGCAGCGCGGGGGGGCGAGGTGGGGGGGCCGGCGAGGGGTGGCGCGAGGGAGGTGGGGGGCGAGGGAGGGCCGCTTCGTTAACTGTTACATGCTGTCTCTTTGGCAGCCTGGGGACTCCTGCGATGTCCCCATGGAGGCCCTGTGAGTGTCTTTGACATCCCTGCTCTTTGGCCTTGTGGGGATTGCGGGCATAAGGCCGTTGAAGCCTTGCAGTGTCTGTGAGGTCCTGGCTCTTTGGCTGCCTGGGAAGTCCGGGGATGTCACCATGGAATCCCTTGGAATTTCTTTGACGTCTTAGCTCCTTGGAAATCTGGGGACTGCTGGGGTATCAGCATGGAAGCCGCGTGAAAGTCTGTGACATCTGGGCTCTTAGGCAGTCAGGGATCACATGGGATGTGGCTATGGAGCCCATGTGAG
Source organism: Eopsaltria australis (assembly GCA_034509425.1). NCBI lineage: Eukaryota > Metazoa > Chordata > Aves > Passeriformes > Petroicidae > Eopsaltria > Eopsaltria australis. The sequence goes on from JAVTVJ010001822.1 coordinate 8,163, forward strand.
TTTCTGTGGCATGGCAGGTTTTTTGAAGCTTGGGGACTCCTGGGATTTCACCATGGAGCCGCTGTGAGTGTCTGTGATATCATGGCTCTTTGGGAGCCTGGACACTCCTGGGATGTCACTCTTGAGCACCTGTGAGTGTGTGTGACATGCCGGCTCTTTGGCAGTCTGTGGATTCATGGGGTGTCTGCATGGAGCTCCTGCTAGTGGTGGGCATTCCTGGCTCTTTGGTGCTCTTGGGGGCTCCTGCGATGGCAGTCTTGGAGCCCCCTGTGAATGTCTGTGACTTCCCGTCTCTTGGCGAGCCTGGGATACGTGGATTGTGCATGGATGCCCGTGAGTGTGTGTGACATGCCGGCTCTTTGGCAGCTTGGGGACCCCTGGGATGTGTGCATGGAGCCCTTGTGAGTGTCAGTGACATGGCCGAGGTTTGGCAGCTTGGGGACCCCTGGGATGTCCCCATGGAGCCCCTGTGAGTGTGTGTGGCATCTCTGGTTTTTGGCACTCTGGGGATTCCCGGGATGTCCCCATGGAACCCGTGTGAGTGTCTGTGACATGCTGGCTCTTTGTCAGCCTTGGGTCTCCTGGGAAGTCGCCATGGAACTGTTGTGAGTGTCTGTGATATCCCAGTTGCTTGGAAGCCCGGGGTCTCCTGGGATGTCGCCAGTGATCAGCTGTGAATGTTTGTGACATCCCGGCTCTTTGGGTGACTGGGGACAGCAGGGAAGTCCCGATGGAGACCCTGTGAGTGTCTGTGACATCATGGCTGTTTGAGAGTCTGTGGACTTGTGGGATGTCAGTCTGGAGCCTCTCTGAGTGTCTGTGACATGCCGGTGCTTTAGCAGCCAGTGGAGTCGAGGGATGTCTCCATGGAGCTGCTGGCATTGTCTGTGACATGCTGGCTCTTGGCACTCTGGGGCCTCCTGAGGATGTTCACTCTGCAGCCCTGTGGAATGTCTGTGACATCCACCTGTGAGGAGTCTGGGCATAGCTGGCATGTTCTGCTGATCCCCTGTGAGTGTCGGTGACAGCCGGCTCTTTGCAGCCTGTGCACTTGCTGGCATGACCAGATGGAAGCAGCTGTGAAGTGTCTGTGCATCCCTGGCTTTTTGTTTAAGACAGGGGTAAGGCAGGGATGTGCGCATGGGGCCCCTTTGGGTTACTGTGACATGCTGTCTCTTTGGCAGCCTGGGGACTCCTGGGATGTCCCCATGGAGGCCCTGTGAGTGTCTTTGGCATCCCTGCTCTTTGGCATTGTGGGGATTGCGGGCATAAGGCCGTTGAAGCCTTGCGAGTGTCTGTGAGGTCCTGGCTCTTTGGCTGCCTGGAAAGTCTGGGGATGTCACCATGGAATCCCTTGGAATTTCTGTGACATCTTAGCTCCTTGGAAATCTGGGGACTGCTGGTGTATCAGCATGGAAGCCGCGTGAAAGTCTGTGACATCTGGGCTCTTAGGCAGGCAGGGATCACATGGGATGTGGCTATGGAGCCCATGTGAGTTCTGTGACATGGCACGTTTTGGAAGCTTGGGGATCCGGGATTTCACATGGAGAGCCGCCTGTTGAGCGTCTTGAACATCGTGCTCATGGGAGCCTGACACTCCGGGCATGTCACTCTTTGAGCACCTGTGAGTGTTGTGTGTACATGCCGCTCTTGGCCAGTCTGTGGATTCATGGGGTGTGTCTGCATGGAGCTCCTGCTTAGTGGTTGTGTTTGCATCCTGGCCTTTGGTTGCTCTGTGGGGCTCCTGGGATGGCAGTCTGGAGCCCCTGTGAATGTCTGTGACTTCCCGTCTCTTGGGGAGCCTGGGGATACGTGGGATGTGTGCATGGATCCCCTGTGAGTGTGTGTGACATGCCAGCTCTTTGGCAGCTTGGGGACCCCTAGGATGTGTGCATGGAGCCCTTGTGAGTGTGTGTGGCATCTCTGGTGTTTGGCACTCTGGGGATTCCCGGGATGTCCCCATGGAAATCGTGTGAGTGTCTGTGACATGCTGGCTCTTTGTCAGCCTCGGGTCTCCTGGGAAGTCGCCATGGAACTGTTGTGAGTGTCTGTGATATCCCAGTTGCTTGGGAGCCCGGGGTCTCCTGGGATGTCGCCATTGATCAGCTGTGAATGTTTGTGACATCCCGGCTCTTTGGGTGACTGGGGACAGCAGGGAAGTCCCGATGGAGTCCCTGTGAGTGTCTGTGACATCGTGGCTGTTTGAGAGCCTGTGGACTTGTGGGATGTCAGTCTGGAGCCCCTGTGAGTGTCTGTGACATGCCGGTGCTTTGGCAGCCAGTGGATTTGAGGGATGTCTCCATGGAGCTGCTGGCATTGTCGGTGACATGCCGGCTCTTTGGCACTCTGGGGGCTCCTGGGATGTCACTCTGCAGCCCCTGTGAATGTCTGTGACATCCCAGCTGTTGAGGAGTCTGGGCATAGCTGGCATTCTGCATGGATCCCCCTGTGAGTGTGGTGAACATGCGGCTCTTGCAGCCTGGCACTGCTCGCATGACCAGATTGGAGCACCTGTGCCAAGTGTCTGTACATCCCTGGCCTCTTTGGAAGAACAGGGTAAAGGCAGGGATGTCGCAGGGCCTCCCCTTGGGTAACTGTGACATGCTGTCTCTTTGGCAGCCTGGGGACTCCTGCGATGTCCCCATGGAGGCCCTGTGAGTGTCTTTGACATCCCTCCTCGTTGGCCTTGTGGGGATTGCGGGCATAAGGCCGTTGAAGCCTTGCGAGTGTCTGTGAGGTCCTGGCTCTTTGGCTGCCTGGAAAGTCCGGGGATGTCACCATGGAATCCCTTGGAATTTCTGTGACATCTAAGCTCCTTGGAAATCTGGGGACTGCTGGGATATCAGCATGGAAGCCGCGTGAAAGTCTGTGACATCTGGGCTCTTAGGCAGGCAGGGATCACATGGGCTGTGGCTATGGAGCCCAGGTGAGTTTCTGTGGCATGGCAGGTTTTTGGAAGCTTGGGGACTCCTGGGATTTCACCATGGAGCTGCTGTGAGTGTCTGTGACATCATGGCTCTTTGGGAGCCTGGGCACTCCTGGGATGTCACTCTTGAGCACCTGTGAGTGTGTGTGACATGCCAGCTCTTTTGCAGTCTGGGGATTCAATGGGTGTCTGCATGGAGTCCTGGCTAGTGTGTGTGCATCCTGGCTCTTGTGCTCTGGGCTCCTGGGATGGCAGTCTGGAGGGCCCCTGTGAATTCTCGTACGTCCCGCTCTCTTGGGGAGCCTGGGATAGGTGGAGTGTGCATGGATGCCCTTGTGAGATCTGTGTTGACATGCCGGCTCTTTGCACTTGGGCGACCCTGGATGTGTGCATGGATCCCCTGTGAGTGTGTGTGACATGCCAGCTCTTTGGCAGCTTGGGGACACCTGGGATGTGTGCATGGAACCCTTGTGAGTGTGTGTGGCATCTCTGGTGTTTGGCACTCTGGGGATTCCCGGGATGTCCCCATGGAACCCGTGTGAGTGTCTGTGACATGCTGGCTCTTTGTCAGCCTCGGGTCTCCTGGGAAGTCACCATGGAACTGTTGTGAGTGTCTGTGATATCCCAGTTGCTTGGAAGCCCGGGGTCTCCTGGGATGTCGCCATTGATCAGCTGTGAATGTTTGTGACATCCCGGCTCTTTGGGTGCCTGGGGACAGCAGGGAAGTCCCGATGGAGCCCCTGTGAGTGTCCATGACATCGTGGCTGTTTGAGAGCCTGTGGACTCGTGGGATGTCAGTCTGGAGCCCCTGTGAGTGTCTGTGACATGCCGGTGCTTTGGCAGCCTGTGGATTCGAGGGATGTCTCCATGGAGCTGCTGGCATCGTCTGTGACATCCTGGCTCTTTGGCGCTCTGGGGGCTCCTGGGATGTCACTCTGCAGCCCCTGTGAATGTCTGTGACATCCCAGCTGTTGAGGAGTCTGGGCATAGCTGGCATGTCTGCATGGATCCCCTGTGAGTGTCGGTGACATGCCGGCTCTTTGGCAGCCTGGGCACTGCTGGCATGACCAGATGGAGCACCTGGGAGTGTCTGTGACATCCCTGCTTTTTGGAAGACAGGGTAAGGCAGGGATGTCCGCATGGGACCGCTTCGGTAACTGTGACATGCTGTCTCTTTGGCAGCCTGGGGACTCCTGCGATGTCCCCATGGAGGCCCTGTGAGTGTCTTTGACATCCCTGCTCTTTGGCCTTGTGGGGATTGCGGGCATAAGGCCGTTGAAGCCTTGTAGTGTCTGTGAGGTCCTGGCTCTTTGGCTGCCTGGAAAGTCCGGGGATGTCACCATGGAATCCCTTGGAATTTCTGTGACATCTTAGCTCCTTGGAAATCTGGGGGACTGCTGGGGTATCAGCATGGAAGCCGCGTGAAAGTCTGTGACATCTGGGCTCTTAGGCAGGCAGGAATCACATGGGCTGTGGCTATGGAGCCCATGTGAGTTTCTGTGGCATGGCAGGTTTTTGGAAGCTTGGGGACTCCTGGGATTTCACCATGGAGCCGCTGTGAGTGTCTGTGACATCGCAGCTCTTAGAGAGCCTGAGAACACCTTGGATGTCTGCATGGTGCTGCTGTGTGTGTCTGTGACATCGTGGCTCTTTGGGAGCCTGGGCACTCCTGGGATGTCACTCTTGAGCACCTGTGAGTGTGTGTGACATGCCGGCTCTTTGGCAGTCTGTGGATTCATGGGGTGTCTGCATGGAGCTCCTGCTAGTGTGTGTTGCATCCTGGCTCTTTGTCACTCTGGGGGCTCCTGGGATGGCAGTCTAGAGCCCCTGTGAATGTCTGTGACTTCCCGTCTCTTGGGGAGCCTGGGGATAGGTGGGATGTGTGCATGGATGCCCTGTGAGTGTGTGTGACATGCCGGCTCTTTGGCAGCTTGGGGACCCCTGGGATGTGTGCATGGAGCCCCTGTGAGTGTCAGTGACATGGCCGAGGTTTGGCAGCTTGGGGACCCCTGGGATGTCCCCGTGGAGCCCCTGTGAGTGTGTGTGGCATCTCTGGTGTTTGGCACTCTGGGGATTCCCGGGATGTCCCCATGGAACGCGTGTGAGTGTCTGTGACATGCTGGCTCTTTGTCAGCGTCGGGTCTCCTGGGAAGTCACCATGGAACTGTTGTGAGTGTCTGTGATACCCCAGTTGCTTGGAAGCCCGGGGTCTCCTGGGATGTCGCCATTGATCAGCTGTGAATGTTTGTGACATCCCGGCTCTTTGGGTGCCTGGGGACAGCAGGGAAGTCCCGATGGAGCCCCTGTGAGTGTCTGTGACATCGTGGCTGTTTGAGAGCCTGTGGACTCGTGGGATGTCAGTCTGGAGCCCCTGTGAGTGTCTGTGACATGCCGGTGCTTTGACAGCCAGTGGATTCGAGGGATGTCTCCGTGGAGCTGCTGGCATTGTCTGTGACATCCTGGCTCTTTGGCGCTCTGGGGGCTCCTGGGATGTCACTCTGCAGCCCCTGTGAATGTCTGTGACATCCCAGCTGTTGAGGAGTCTGGGCATAGCTGGCATGTCTGCATGGTCCCCTGTGAGTGTCGGTACAGCCGGCTCTTTGGCAGGCCTGGGCACTGCTGGCATGACCCGATGGAGCAGCTGTGAGTGTCTGTGACATCCCTGCTGTTTGGAAGACAGGGTAAGGCAGGGATGTCCGCATGGGGCCGCTTCGGTAACTGTGACATGCTGTCTCGTTGGCAGCCTGGGGACTCCTGCGATGTCCCCATGGAGGCCCTGTGAGTGTCTTTGACATCCCTGCTCTTTGGCCTTGTGGGGATTGCGGGCATAAGGCCGTTGAAGCCTTGCGAGTGTCTGTGAGGTCCTGGCTCTTTGGCTGCCTGGCAAGTCCGGGGATGTCACCATGGAATCCCTTGGAATTTCTGTGACATCTTAGCTCCTTGGAAATCTGGGGACTGCTGGGGTATCAGCATGGAAGCCGCGTGAAAGTCTGTGACATCTGGGCTCTTAGGCAGGCAGGGATCAATTGGGATGTGGCTATGGAGCCCATGTGAGTTTCTGTGGCATGGCAGGTTTTTGGAAGCTTGGGGACTCCTGGGATTTCACCATGGAGCCGCTGTGAGTGTCTGTGACATCGTGGCTCTTTGGGAGCCTGAACACTCCTGGGATGTCACTCTTGAGCACCTGTGAGTGTGTGTGACATGCCGGCTCTTTGGCAGTCTGTGGATTCATGGGTGTCTGCATGGAGCTCCTGCTAGTGTGTGTTGCATCCTGGCTCTTTGTCACTCTGGGGGCTCCTGGGATGGCAGTCTGGAGCCCCTGTGAATGTCTGTGACTTCCCGTCTCTTGGGGAGGCCGTGGGATACGTGGATGTGTGCATGGATCCCTGTGCAGTGTGTGTGACATGCCAGTCGTGCGCAGCTGGGGGACCCTGGGATGTGTGCATGGAAAGCCCCTGTGAGTGTTTGTGTGCCATCTCTGGTGTTTGGCCACTCTGGGGATTCCCGGGAAAGTCCCATGGAACCCGTGTTAGTCGTCTGTGACATGCTGGCTGCTTTGTCAGCCTCGGGTCTCCTGGGAAGTCACCATGGAACTGTTGTGAGTGTCTGTGATATCCCAGTTGCTTGGAAGCCCGGGGTCTCCTGGGATGTCGGCATTGATCAGCTGTGAATGTTTGTGACATCCCGGCTCTTTGGGTGCCTGGGGACCGCAGGGAAGTCCCGATGGAGCCCCTGTGAGTGTCCATGACATCGTGGCTGTTTGAGAGCCTGTGGACTTGTGGGATGTCAGTCTGGAGCCCCTGTGAGTGTCTGTGACATGCCGGTGCTTTGGCAGCCTGTGGATTTGAGGGATGTCTCCATGGAGCTGCTGGCATTGTCTGTGACATGCTGGCTCTTTGGCGCTCTGGGGGCTCCTGGGATGTCACTCTGCAGCCCCTGTGAATGTGTGTGATGTCCCAGCTGTTGAGGAGTCTGGGCATAGCTGGCATGTCTGCATGGCTCCCCTGTGAGTGTCGGTGACATGCCGGCTCTTTGGCAGCCTGGGCACTGCTGGCATGACCAGATGGAGCACCTGTGAGTGTCTGTGACATCCCTGCTCTTTGGAAGGACAGGGTAAGGCCAGAGGATGTCCGCAGGGTCCCCTTGGGTAACTGTGCCCAGCTGTCTCTTTGCAAGGCCTGGACTCCTGCGATGCCCATGGAGGCCCTGTGAGTGTCTTTGACATCCCTGCTTCTTGGCCTTGTGTGGGATTGCGGGATAATGGCGTTTGAAGCCTTGCGAGTGGTCTGTGAGGTCCTGGCTCCTTTGGCTGCCTGGGAAGTTCCGGGATGCACCATGGAATCCCTTGGAATGTCTGTGACATCTTAGCTCCTTGGAAATCTGGGGACTGCTGGGGTATCAGCATTGAAGCCGCGTGAAAGTCTGTGACATCTGGGCTCTTAGGCAGGCAGGGATCACATGGGATGTGGCTATGGAGCCCATGTGAGTTTCTGTGGCATGGCAGGTTTTTGGAAGCTTGGGGACTCCTGGGGTTTCACCATGGAGCCGCTGTGAGTGTCTGTGACATCGTGGCTCTTTGGGAGCCTGGACACTCCTGGGATGTCACTCTTGAGCACCTGTGAGTGTGTGTGACATGCCTCTTTGGCAGTCTGTGGATTCATGGGGTGTCTGCATGGAGCTCCTGCTAGTGTGTTTTGCATCCTGGCTCTTTGGTGCTCTGGGGGCTCCTGGGATGGCAGTCTGGAGCCCCTGTCAATGTCTGTGACTTCCCGTCTCTTGGGGAGCCTGGGGATAGGTGGGATGTGTGCATGGATGCCCTGTGAGTGTGTGTGACATGCCAGCTCTTTGGCAGCTTGGGGATCCCTGGGATGTCCCCATTGCGCCCCTGTGAGTGTGTGCGGCATCTCTGGTGTTTGGCACTCTGGGGATTCCCGGGATGTCCCCATGGAACGCGTGTGAGTGTCTGTGACATGCTGGCTCTTTGTCAGCCTCGGGTCTCCTGGGAAGTCGCCATGGTACTGTTGTGAGTGTCTGTGATATCCCAGTTGCTTGGAAGCCCGGGGTCTCCTGGGATGTCGCCATTGATCAGCTGTGAATGTTTGTGACATCCCGGCTCTTTGGGTGCCTGGGGACAGCAGGGAAGTCCCGATGGAGCCCCTGTGAATGTCTGTGACATCGTGGCTGTTTTACAGCCTGTGGACTTGTGGGATGTCAGTCTGGAGCCCCTGTGAGTGTCTGTGACATGCCGGTGCTTTGGCAGCCAGTGGATTCGAGGGATGTCTCCGTGGAGCTGCTGGCATTGTCTGTGACATCCTGGCTCTTTGGCGCTCTGGGGGCTCCTGGGATGTCACTCTGCAGCCCCTGTGAATGTCTGTGACATCCCACCTGTTGAGGAGTCTGGGCATAGCTGGCATGTCTGCATGGATCCCCTGTGAGTGTCGGTCACATGCCGGCTCTTTGGCAGCCTGGGCACTGCTGGCATGACCCGATGGAGCACCTGTGAGTGTCTGTGACATCCCTGCTTTTTGGAAGACAGGGTAAGGCAGGGATGTCCGCATGGGGCCCCTTTGGGTAACTGTGACATGCTGTCTCTTTGGCAGCCTGGGGACTCCTGCGATGTCCCCATGGAGGCCCTCTGAGTGTCTTTGACATCCGTGCTCTTTGGCCTTGTGGGGATTGCGGGCATAAGGCCATTGAAGCCTTGTAGTGTCTGTGAGGTCCTGGCTCTTTGGCTGCCTGGAAAGTCCGGGGATGTCACCATGGAATCCCTTGGAATTTCTGTGACATCTTAGCTCCTTGGAAATCTGGGGACTGCTGAGGTATCAGCATGGAAGCCGCGTGAAAGTCTGTGACATCTGGGCTCTTAGGCAGGCAGAGATCACATGGGATGTGGCTATGGAGCCCATGTGAGTTTCTGTGGCATGGCAGGTTTTTGGAAGCTTGTGGACTCCTGGAATTTCACCATGGAGCCGCTGTGAGTGTCTGTGACATCGTGGCTCTTAGAGAGCCTGAGAACACCTTGGATGTCTGCATGGTGATGCTGTGAGTGTCTGTGACATCATGGCTCTTTGGAAGCCTGGACACTCCTGGGATGTCACTCTTGAGCACCTGTGAGTGTGTGTGACATGCCGGCTCTTTGGCAGTCTGTGGATTCATGGGGTGTCTGCATGGAGCTCCTGCTAGTGTGTGTTTCATCCTGGCTCTTTGTCACTCTGGGGGCTCCTGGGAAGGCAGTCTAGAGCCCCTGTGAATGTCTGTGACTTCCCGTCTCTTGGGGAGCCTGGGGATAGGTGGGATGTGTGCATGGATCCCCTGTGAGTGTGTGTGACATGCCGGCTCTTTGGCACCTTGGGGACCCCTGGGATGTGTGCATGGAGCCCCTGTGAGTGTCAGTGACATGGCCGAGGTTTGGCAGCTTGGGGACCGCTGGGATGTCCCCATGGAGCCCCTGTGAGTGTGTGTGGCATCTCTGGTGTTTGGCACTCTGGGGATTCCCGGGATGTCCCCATGGAACGCGTGAGAGTGTCTGTGACATGCTGGCTCTTTGTCAGCCTTGGGTCTCCTGGGAAGTCGCCATGGAACTGTTGTGAGTGTCTGTGATATCCCAGTTGCTTGGAAGCCCGGGGTCCCCTGGGATGTCGCCATTGATCAGCTGTGAATGTTTGTGACATCCCGGCTCTTTGCGTGACTGGGGACAGCAGGGAAGTCCCGATGGAGCCCCTGTGAGTGTCTGTGACATCGTGGCTGTTTGAGAGCCTGTGGACTTAGTGGATGTCCAGTCGGCCCCTCTGATGGCGTGAATGCACGGTTGCCCCCCTTTTTGGGGCAAAAAAAGCCAGTGGATCGAGGGATGTCTCCGTGGAGTCTGTGACATGCGGGCTCTTTGGCGCTCTGGGGGCTCCTGGGATGTCACTCTGCAGCCCCTGTGAATGTGTGTGATGTCCCAGCTGTTGAGGAGTCTGGGCATAGCTGGCATGTCTGCATGGATCCCCTGTGAGTGTCGGTGACATGCCGGCTCTTTGGCAGCCTGGGCACTGCTGGCATGACCCGATGGAGCACCTGTGAGTGTCTGTGACATCCCTGCTTTTTGGAAGACAGGGTAAGGCAGGGATGTCCGCATGGGGCCGCTTCGGTAACTGTGACATGCTGTCTCTTTGGCAGCCTGGGGACTCCTGCGATGTCCCCATGGAGGCCCTGTGAGTGTCTTTGACATCCCTGCTCTTGGGCCTTGTGGGGATTGCGGGCATAAGGCCGTTGAAGCCTTGCGAGTGTCTGTGAGGTCCTGGCTCTTTGGCTGCCTGGGAAGTCCGGGGATGTCACCATGGAATCCCTTGGAATTTCTGTGACATCTTAGCTCCTTGGAAATCTGGCGACTGCTGGGGTATCAGCATGGAAGCCGCGTGAAAGTCTGTGACATCTGGGCTCTTAGGCAGGCAGGGATCACATGGGCTGTGGCTATGGAGCCCATGTGAGTTTCTGTGACATGGCAGGTTTTTGGAATCTTGGGGACTCCTGGGATTTCACCATGGAGCCGCTGTGAGTGTCTGTGACATCGTGGCTTCTTTGAAGCCTGGCGACCACTCCTGGGCATGTCCACTCTTATTGAGCACCTGTGAGTGTGTGACATGCCGGCCTTTGGCAGTCTGTGGATTCATGCGGGTGTCTGCATGGAGCTCCTGCTAGCTGTGTGTTGCATCCTGGCTCTTTGGTCTCTGGGGGCTCCTGGGATGGCAGTCTGGAGCCCCTGTGAATGTCTGTGATTCCCGTCTCTTGGGACCCTGGGGATACGTGGGATGTGCTGCATGGATCCCCTGTTGAGGTGTGTGACATGCCAGCCTTTGCTAAGCTTGGGACCCCTGGGAGTGTGAATGGAGCCCTGTGAGTGTGTGTGGCATCTCTGGTGTTTGGCACTCTGGGGATTCCCGGGATGTCCCCATGGAACGCGTGTGAGTGTCTGTGACATGCTGGCTCTTTGTCAGCCTTGGGTCTCCTGGGAAGTCACCATGGAACTGTTGTGAGTTTCTGTGATATCCCAGTTGCTTGGAAGCCCGGGGTCTCCTGGGATGTCGCCATTGATCAGTTGTGAATGTTTGTGACATCCCGGCTCTTTGGGTGACTGGGGACAGCAGGGAAGTCCCGATGGAGCCCCTGTGAGTGTCCGTGACATCCTGGCTGTTTGAGAGCCTGTGGACTCGTGGGATGTCAGTCTGGAGCCCCTGTGAGTGTCTGTGACATGCCGGTGCTTTGGCAGCCAGTGGATTCGAGGGATGTCTCCATGGAGCTGCTGGCATTGTCGGTGACATGCTGGCTCTTTGGCGCTCTGGGGGCTCCTGGGATGTCACTCTGCAGCCCCTGTGAATGTCTGTGACATCCCAGCTGTTGAGGAGTCTGGGCATAGCTGGCATGTCTGCATGGATCCCCTGTGAGTGTCGCTGACATGCCGGCTCTTTGGCAGCCTGGGCACTGCTGGCATGACCCGATGGAGCACCTGGGAGTGTCTGTGACATCCCTGCTCTTTGGAAGACAGGGTAAGGCAGGGATGTCCGCATGGGGTCCCCTTGGGTAACTGTGACATGCTGTCTCTTTGGCAGCCTGGGGACTCCTGCGATGTCCCCATGGAGCCCTGTGAGTGTCTTTGACATCCCTCCTCTTTGGCCTTGTGGGGATTGCGGGCATAAGGCCGTTGAAGCCTTGTAGTGTCTGTGAGGTCCTGGCTCTTTGGCTACCTGGAAAGTCCAGGGATGTCACCATGGAATCCCTTGGAATTTCTGTGACATCTTAGCTCCTTGGAAATCTGGGGACTGCTGGGGTATCAGCATGGAAGCCACGTGAAAGTCTGTGACATCTGGGCTCTTAGGCAGGCAGGGATCACATGGGCTGTGGCTATGGAGCCCATGTGAGTTTCTGTGGCATGGCAGGTTTTTGGAAGCTTTGGGACTCCTGGGATTTCACCATGGAGCCGCTGTGAGTGTCTGTGACATCGCAGCTCTTAGAGAGCCTGAGAACACCTTGGATGTCTGCATGGTGCTGCTGTGAGTGTCTGTGACATCGTGGCTCTTTGGGAGCCTGGACACTCCTGGGATGTCGCTCTTGAGCACTTGTGAGTGTGTGTGACATGCCGGCTCTTTGGCAGTCTGTGGATTCATGGGGTTTCTGTATGGAGCTCCTGCTAGTGTGTGTTGCATCCTGGCTCTTTGGTGCTCTGGGGGCTCCTGGGATGGCAGTCTGGAGCCCCTGTGAATGTCTGTGACTTCCCGTCTCTTGGGGAGCCTGGGGATACGTGGGATGTGTGCATGGATCCCCTGTGAGTGTGTGTGACATGCCGGCTTTTTGGCAGCTTGGGAACACCTGGGATGTGTGCATGGAGCCCCTGTGAGTGTCAGTGACATGGCCGAGGTTTGGCAGCTTGGGGACCCCTGGGATGTCCCCATGGAGCCCCTGTGGGTGTGTGTGGCATCTCTGGTGTTTGGCACTCTGGGGATTCCCGGGATGTCCCCATGGAACGCGTGTGAGTGTCTGTGACATGCTGGCTCTTTGTCAGCCTCGGGTCTCCTGGGAAGTCGCCATGGAACTGTTGTGAGTGTCTGTGATACCCCAGTTGCTTAGAAGCCCGGAGTCTCCTGGGATGTCGCCATTGATCAGCTGTGAATGTTTGTGACATCCCGGCTCTTTGCGTGACTGGGGACAGCAGGGAAGTCCCGATGGAGCCCCTGTGAGTGTCCGTGATATCGTGGCTGTTTGAGAGCCTGTGGACTTGTGGGATGTCAGTCTGGAGCCCCTGTGAGTGTCTGTGACATGCCGGTGCTTTGGCAGGCAGTGGATTCGAGGGATGTCTCCATGGAGCTGTTGGCATTGTCTGTGACATCCTGGCTCTTTGGCGCTCTGGGGGCTCCTGGGATGTCACTCTGCAGCCCCTGTGAATGTCTGTGATGTCCCAGCTGTTGAGGAGTCTGGGCATAGCTGGCATGTCTGCATGGATCCCCTGTGAGTGTCGGTCACATGCCGGCTCTTTGGCAGCCTGGGCACTGCTGGCATGACCCGATGGAGCAGCTGTGAGTGTCTGTGACATCCCTGCTTTTTGGAAGACAGGGTAAGGCAGGGATGTCCGCATGGGGCCGCTTCGGTAACTGTGACATGCTGTCTCTTTGGCAGCCTGGGGACTCCTGCGATGTCCCCATGGAGGCCCTGTGAGTGTCTTTGACATCCCTGCTCTTTGGCCTTGTGGGGATTGCGGGCATAAGGCCGTTGAAGCCTTGTAGTGTCTGTGAGGTCCTGGCTCTTTGGCTGCCTGGAAAGTCCGGGGATGTCACCATGGAATCCCTTGGAATTTCTGTGACATCTTAGCTCCTTGGAAATCTGGGGACTGCTGGGGTATCAGCCTGGAAGCCGCGTGAAAGTCTGTGACATCTGGGCTCTTAGGCAGGCAGGGATCACATGGGATGTGGCTATGGAGCCCATGTGAGTTTCTGTGGCATGGCAGGTTTTTTGAAGCTTGGGGACTCCTGGGATTTCACCATGGAGCCGCTGTGAGTGTCTGTGATCGAGCTCTTAGAGAGTGAGAACCTTGATTGTCACTGCATGGTGGTGCTGTGAGTGTCTGTCATGTGGCTCTTTGGGAGCTTGGACACTCCTGGGATGTCACTCTTGAGCACCTGTGAGTGTGTGTGACATGCCGGCTCTTTGGCAGTCTGTGGATTCATGGGTTGTCTGCATGGAGCTCCTGCTAGTGTGTGTTGCATCCTGGCTCTTTGTCACTCTGGGGGCTCCTGGGATGGCAGTGTGGAGCCCCTGTGAATGTCTGTGACTTTCCGTCTCTTGTGGAGCCTGGGGATACGTGGGATGTGTGCATGGATCCCCTGTGAGTGTGTGTGACTGCGCTCTTTTGGCAGCTTGGGGGACCCCTGGATGTGTGCATGGAAGCCTGTGAGTGTCAGTGACATAGCGCGAGGTTTGGCAGCTTGGGGACCTGGGATGTGCATGGAGCCCCTATGAGTGTGTCTGGCATCTCTGGTGTTTGGCACTCTGGGGATTCCCAGGATGTCCCCATGGAACCCGTGTGAGTGTCTGTGACATGCTGGCTCTTTGTCAGCCTTGGGTATCCTGGGAAGTCGCCATGGAACTGTTGTGAGTGTCTGTGATATCCCAGTTGCTTGGAAGCCCGGGGTCTCCTGGGATGTCGCCATTGATCAGCTGTGAATGTTTGTGACATCCCGGCTCTTTGGGTGACTGGGGACAGCAGGGAAGTCCCGATGGAGCCCCTGTGAGTGTCCATGACATCGTGGCTGTTTGAGAGCCTGTGGACTCATGGGATGTCAGTCTGGAGCCTCTCTGAGTGTCTGTGACATGCCGGTGCTTTGGCAGCCAGTGGATTCGAGGGATGTCTCCATGGAGCTGCTGGCATTGTCTGTGACATGCTGGCTCTTTGGCACTCTGGGGGCTCCTGGGATGTCACTCTGCAGCCCCTGTGAATGTGTGTGATGTCCCAGCTGTTGAGGAGTCTGGGCATAGCTGGCATGTCTGCATGGATCCCCTGTGAGTGTCAGTCACATGCCGGCTCTTTGGCAGCCTGGGCACTGCTGGCATGACCAGATGGAGCACCTGGGAGTGTCTGTGACATCCCTGCTTTTTGGAAGACAGGGTAAGGCAGGGACGTCCGCATGGGGCCCCTTTGGGTAACTGTGCCATGCTGTCTCTTTGGCAGCCTGGGGACTCCTGCGATGTCCCCATGGAGGCCCTGTGAGTGTCTTTGACATCCCTGCTCTTTGGCATTGTGGGGATTGCGGGCATAAGGCCGTTGAAGCCTTGTGAGTGTCTGTGAGGTGCTGGGTCTTTGGCTGCCTGGAAAGTCCGGGGATGTCACCATGGAATCCCTTGGAATTTCTGTGACATCTTAGCTCCTTGGAAATCTTGGGACTGCTGGGGTTAAGCATGGAAGCCGTGTGAAAGTCTGTGACATCTGGGCTCTTAGGCAGGCAGGGATCACATGGGCTGTGGCTATGGAGCCCATGTGAGTTTCTGTGGCATGGCAGGTTTTTGGAAGCTTGGGGACTCCTGGGATTTCACAATGGAGCCGCTGTGAGTGTCTGTGACATCGCAGCTCTTAGAGAGCCTGAGAACACCTTGCATGTCTGCATGGTGCTGCTGTGAGTGTCTGTGACATCGTGGCTCTTTGGGAGCCTGGACACTCCTGGGATGTCACTCTTGAGCACCTGTGAGTGTGTGTGACATGCCAGCTCTTTGGCAGTCTGTGGATTCATGGGGTGTCTGCATGGAGCTCCTGCTAGTGTGTGTTACATCCTGGCTCTTTGGTGCTCTGGGGGCTCCTGGGATGGCAGTCTAGAGCCCCTGTGAATGTCTGTGACTTCCCGTCTCTTTGGGAGCCTGGGGACACCTGGGATGCGTGCATGGATCCCCTGTGTGTGTGTGACATGCCAGCTCTTTGGAAGCTTGGGAACCCCTGGGATGTGTGCATGGAGCCCCTGTGAGTGTGTGTGGCATCTCTGGTGTTTGGCACTCTGGGGATTCCCGGGATGTCCCCATGGAACCCGTGTGAGTGTCTGTGACATGCTGGCTCTTTGTCAGCCTTGTGTCTCCTGGGAAGTCGCCATGAAACTGTTGCGAGTGTCTGTGATATCCAAATTGCTTGGAAGCCTGGGGTCTCCTGGGATGTCGCCATTGATCAGCTGTGAATGTTTGTGACATCCCGGCTCTTTGGGTGACTGGGGACAGCAGGGAAGTCCCGATGGAGCCCCTGTGAGTGTCTGTGACATCGTGGCTGTTTGAGAGCCTGTAGACTTGTGGGATGTCAGTCTGGAGCCCCTCTGAGTGTCTGTGACATGCCGGTGCTTTGGCAGCCTGTGGATTCGAGGGATGTCTCCATGGAGCTGCTGGCATTGTCTGTGACATCCTGGCTCTTTGCGCACTCTGCGGGCTCCTGGGATGTCACTCTGCAGCCCTGTGATGTCTGCTGACATCCCAGCTGTGAGGAGTCTGGGCATAGCTGGCATGTCTGCATGGATCCCCTGTGAGTGTCAGGTGACATGCCGGCTCTTGGCAGCCTGGGCCACTAGCTGCGCATGACCCGATGGAGGGCAGCTGTGAGTGTCGGTGACATCCTGCTCTTTGGAAGACAGGGTAAGGCGGGGATGTCCGCTTGGGGCCCCTTTGGGTAACTGTGACATGCTGTCTCTTTGGCAGCCTGGGGACTCCTGCGATGTCCCCATGGAGGCCCTGTGAGTGTCTTTGACATCCCTCCTCTTTGGCCTTGTGGGGATTGCAGGCATAAGGCCGTTGAAGCCTTGCGAGTGTCTGTGAGGTCCTGGCTCTTTGGCTGCCTGGGAAGTCCGGGGATGTCACCATGGAATCCCTGGGAATTTCTGTGACATCTTAGCTCCTTGGAAATCTGGGGACTGCTGGGGTATCAGCATGGAAGCCGCATGAAAGTCTGTGACATCTGGGCTCTTAGGCAGGCAGGGATCACATGGGATGTGGCTATGGAGCCCATGTGAGTTTCTGTGTCATGGCAGGTTTTTGGAAGCTTGGGGACTCCTGGGATTTCACCATGGAGCCGCTGTGAGTGTCTGTGACATCGTGGCTCTTTGGGAGCCTGGACACTCCTGGGATGTCACTCTTGAGCACCTGTGAGTGTGTGTGACATGCCGGCTCTTTGGCGGTCTGTGGATTCATGGGGTGTCTGCATGGAGCTCCTGCTAGTGTGTGTTGCATCCTGGCTCTTTGGTGCTCTGGGGGCACCTGGGATGGCAGTCTAGAGCCCCTGTGAATGTCTATGACTTCCCGTCTCTTGGGGAGCCTGGGGATAGGTGGGATGTGTGCATGGATCCCCTGTGAGTGTGTGTGACATGCCAGCTCTTTGGCACCTTGGGGACCCCTGGGATGTGTGCATGGAGCCCCTGTGAGTGTGTGTGGCATCTCTGGTGTTTGGCACTCTGGGGATTCCCGGGATGTCCCCATGGAACCCGTGTGAGTGTCTGTGACATGCTGGCTCTTTGTCAGCCTTGGGTCTCCTGGAAAGTCGCCATGGAACTGTTGTGAGTGTCTGTGATATCCCAGTTGCTTGGAAGCCCAGGGTCTCCTGGGATGTCGCCATTGATCAGCTGTGAATGCTTGTGACATCCCGGCTCTTTGGGTGATTGGGGACAGTAGGGAAGTCCCGATGGAGCCCCTGTGAGTGTCTGTGACATCGTGGCTGTTTGAGAGCCTGTGGACTTGTGTGATGTCAGTCTGGAGCCCCTCTGAGTGTCTGTGACATGCCGGTGCTTTGGCAGCCTGTGGATTCGAGGGATGTCTCCGTGGAGCTGCTGGCATTGTCTGTGACATCCTGGCTTTTTGGCACTCTGGGGGCTCCTGGGATGTCACTCTGCAGCCCCTGTGAATGTCTGTGACATCCCAGCTGTTGAGGAGTCTGGGCATAGCTGGCATGTCTGCATGGATCCCCTGTGAGTGGCGGTGACATGCCGGCTCTTTGGCAGCCTGTGCATAGTGGCATGACCGATTGGAGCAGCTGTGAGTGTCTAGTGACATTCCCTGCTCTTTGTTAAGACAGGGGTAAGGCAGGGATGTCCGCATGGGCCCCTTTGGGTAACTGTAGACATGCTGTCTCTTTGTTCAGACCTGGGGACTCCTCGACTGTCACCCATGGAGCCCATGTGAGTGTCTTTGACATCCCTGCTCTGTGCCTGTTGTGGGGATTGCGGGCATAAGGCCGTTGAAGCCTTGTGAGGTCTGGTGAGCAGCTGGCTCTTTGCGCTGTTTGCGAAAGTCCGGGGATGTCACCATTGGAATCCCTGGATTTCTATGTGACATGTCTTAGTCTTGAATCGGGACTGCTGGGGTATCAGCATGGAAGCCGCGTGAAAGTCTGTGACATCTGGGCTCTTAGGCAGGCAGGGATCCCATGGGCTGTGGCTATGGAGCCCATGTGAGTTTCTGTGGCATGGCAGGTTTTTGGAAGCTTGGGGACTCCTGGAATTTCACCATGGAGCCGCTGTGAGTGTCTGTGACATCGTGGCTCTTTGGGAGCCTGGACACTCCTAGGATGTCACTCTTGAGCACTTGTGAGTGTGTGTGACATG
Organism: Eopsaltria australis; assembly: GCA_034509425.1. Classification (NCBI taxonomy): domain Eukaryota; kingdom Metazoa; phylum Chordata; class Aves; order Passeriformes; family Petroicidae; genus Eopsaltria; species Eopsaltria australis. The sequence goes on from JAVTVJ010001822.1 coordinate 26,181, forward strand.
CCGGCTCTTTGGCAGTCTGTGGATTCATGGGGTGTCTGCATGGAGCTCCTGCTAGTGTGTGTTGCATCCTGGCTCTATGGTGCTCTTTGGTGCTCTGGGGGCTCCTGGGATGGCAGTCTGGATCCCCTGTGAATGTCTGTGACTTCCCATCTCTTGGGGAGCCTGGGGATACGTGGGATGTGTGCATGGATCCCCTGTTAGTGTGTGTGACATGCCAGCTCTTTGGCAGCTTGGGGATCCCTGGGATGTGTGCATGGAGCCCCTGTGAGTGTGTGTGGCATCTCTGGTGTTTGGCACTCTGGGGATTCCCGGGATGTCCCATGACGGACCGAGGATTACTTGTTGACATTGCTGCTCTTTGTCAGCTCGGGTCTCCTGGAAGTCGCCATGGAACTGTCTGTGAGTGCTCTGTGATATCCCAGTTGCTTGGAAGCCACCCCAGGGGTCATCCTGGAGTCGCCATTGATCAGCTGCTGAATATTTGCTGACACTCCCGGCTCTTTGGATGCCTTGGGGACAGCAGGAAAGTCCCGGATGGAACCCTGTGAGTGTCTGTGACATCGTGGCTGTTTGAGCAGCTGTTGGACTGTGGGATGTCAGTCTGCGAGCCCTCTGAGTGTCTGTGACATGCGGTGCTTTGCAGCTGTGGATTCGAGGATGTTCTCCCTGGAAAGCTGCTGCATTGTCTGTGACAGCCTGCGCTCTTTGGCACTCTGGGGGCTCCTGGGATGTCACTCTGCAGCCCCTGTGAAGGTCTGTGATGTCCCAGCTGTTGAGGAATCTGGGCATAGCTGGCATGTCTGCATGGATCCCCTGTGAGTGTCGGTGACATCCCTGCTCTCTGGAAGACAGGGTAAGGCAGGGATGTCCGCATGGGGTCCCTTTGGGTAACTCTGCCATGCTGTCTCTTTGGCAGCCTGGGGACTCCTGCGATGTCCCCATGGAGGCCCTGTGAGTGTCTTTGACATCCCTCCTCTTTGGCCTTGTGGGGATTGCGGGCATAAGGCCGTTGAAGCCTTGTAGTATCTGTGAGGTCCTGGCTCTTTGGCTGCCTTGGAAGTCCGGGGATGTCACCATGGAATCCCTTGGAATTTTTTTGACGTGTTAGCTCCTTGGAAATCTGGGGACTGCTGGGGTATCAGCATGGAAGCCGCGTGAAAGTCTGTGACATCTGGGCTCTTAGGCAGGCAGGGATCACATGGGCTGTGGCTATGGAGCCCATGTGAGTTTCTGTGGCATGGCAGGTTTTTGGAAGCTTGGGGACTCCTGGGATTTCACCATGGAGCTGCTGTGAGTGTCTGTGACATCATGGCTCTTTGGGAGCCTGGGCACTCCTGGGATGTCACTCTTGAGCACCTGTGAGTGTGTGTGACATGCCGGCTCTTTGGCAGTCTGTGGATTCATGGGGTGTCTGCATGGAGCTCCTTCAAGTGTGTGCTGCATCCTGGCTCTTTGTCACTCTGGGGGCTCCTGGGATGGCAGTCTGGAGCCCCTGTGAATGTCTGTGACTTCCCGTCTCTTGGGGAGCCTGGGGATACGTGGGATGTGTGCATGGATGCCCTGTGAGTGTGTGTGACATGCCGGCTCTTTGGCAGCTTGGGGATCCCTGGGAAGTGTGCATGGAGCCCCTGTGAGTGTCAGTGACATGGCCGAGGTTTGGCAGCTTGGGGACCCCTGGGATGTCCCCATGGAGCCCCTGTGAGTGTGTTGCATCTCTGGTGTTTGGCACTCTGGGGATTCCCGGGATGTCCCCATGGAACCCGTGTGAGTGTCTGTGACATGCTGGCTCTTTGTCAGCCTCGGGTCTCCTGGGAAGTCGCCATGGAACTGTTGTGAGTGTCTGTGATATCCCAGTTGCTTGGAAGCCCTGGGTCTCCTGGGATGTCGCCATTGATCAGCTGTGAATGTTTGTGACATCCCAGCTCTTTGGGTGACTGGGGACAGCTGGGAAGTCCCGATGGAGCCCCTGTGAGTGTCTGTGACATCGTGGCTGTTTGAGACCCTGTGGACTTGTGGGATGTCAGTCTGGAGCCCCTGTGAGTGTCTGTGACATGCCGGGGCTTTGGCAGCCTGTGGATTCGAGGGATGTCTCCATGGAGCTGCTGGCATTGTCGGTGACATGCCGGCTCTTTGGCACTCTGGGGGCTCCTGGGATGTCACTCTGCAGCCCCTGTGAATGTCTGTGATGTCCCAGCTGTTGAGGAGTCTGGGCATAGCTGGCATGTCTGCATGGATCCCCTGTGAGTGTCGGTGACATGCCGGCTCTTTGGCAGCCTGGGCACTGCTTGCATGACCCGATGGAGCAGCTGTGAGTGTCTGTGACATCCCTGCTCTTTGGAAGACAGGGTAAGGCAGGGATGTCGGCATGGGGCCGCTTCGGTAACTGTGCCATGCTGTCTCTTTGGCAGCCTGGGGACTCCTGCGATGTCCCCATGGAGGCCCTGTGAGTGTCTTTGACATCCGTGCTCTTTGACCTTGTGGGGATTGCGGGCATAAGGCCGTTGAA
>JAVTVJ010001823.1:0-22612 GCA_034509425.1 Eopsaltria australis
GCCCCCGTGCAGCCCAGCCCAGGACAGGAGCATTGCGGCTGGGAACGGCCCCTGTGCCCTGGTGCCCACAGCAGCCTTGGGGCTCTGTGCCCCATGGCCTCCCTGCTGGGCAGCCTCTGCCAGCTCCTGCAGAGCCCGTGGCACCTGTGGGGCTGCACAGACAGCCCTGCCCCGGGCTCTGCCAGCCTCTGGGCCAGCAGAGAGGCCGGGCAGGCCGGCCATTGCCGGCAACAGGCCCTGAGCCCTGCAGGAGGATGGAGCTGGGCCACAGCCAAACTCACCCCAGACCTGGTGTGGTAGTTTGAAAACAAATCAGTGAGAGACTCAAAGTCAGATCTACAATTTAATAAAAAAATGCAATAGTAGAAAAACACTGACAGAGTCAGAATACAACCTGTCACCCTGTTGGTCAGGTGTCCACTTAGATGATGGCTGCAGTCCTCTGGCAGTGACAGATGTGGTTCTGTTGAAGCAGTGATCCTGTGAAAGGTGCAGTTCTCCTCTGAAGGTCCAGTGGTGGTGTAGAAGGGTCTGCTCTTCCTCTGGGAATGCAGTGGAAAAGCTGCCTTGTGGTGTTTCCAATTCCAGATTATATGCAGATCGGGATACACTGGTTCCTCCCCCTGGGCGGGGCATCTCACAATGGGATGATGGAGTTTATCAGTGGGACTCAATGGCCATTAACTGCAGCCATTAGGAATGAGCAAAGCAAAGTGCCCTACCTGGCTCTAAGAGGTGGCCCATTAGAAAGGATGTTCCGGAGCCATCAGGGATGAGCCAGGAACACTGCCCCACCTGGCCCCAACATCCCATGAAGATGGTGATAGAATACATACCATTGTAACCTAAGACATTATCCACCCCTTATTCTATCACCATCTATGTGATACCCAAACCAATATCCCCTTTAAATTTTACATCTATATATATACATCTACAATGAAACTTTACACACAGGTCTCACTTAATTTCAAGTTTCCTTGTGGTACACAATGGGTTTCCCCATCTTTCTGCATTGCCCTCCAAGTGTAACCAGGTCCTTGAGCAAAAACAACCCTGCGGATGGCTTTGCCTTTGTCTGAGGTGGGACTAATCCAAAGTATTTCCTAAAATACCTTTCATGTGTACCACAGGGACTCTATCTCCGTCTACTGTGTGCAAGGGTTCAGAATGGGCAGGACCAGCTCGATTGATGAAGCCTTGTGTGTTGACTATCTAGGTGGCTTTTGCTAAGTCCATTTCTTAATTTTTGAAGATCCCCCTGCCAAGTGCTTTTAGGGTGATCTTAAGCAGTCTGTTTTACTGTCCAACTTTCCCGGCAGCTGGTGCATGATAAGGGATATGATATATCCACTCGATGCCATGTTCTCTGGCCCAGCTGTTTATAAGGCTATTCTTGAAATGGGTCCTGTTGTGCGACTCAGTTCTCTCAGGGGTGCCATGTCTCCACAGGACTTGCTTTTCCAGGCCTAGGATGGTGTTCCGGGCGGTAGCATGAGGCACAGCATAGGTCTCCAACCATCCAGTGGTTGCTTCCACCACGGTCAGCACGTAGCGCTTGCCTTGGCGGGTTTGGGAAAGCGTGATGTAGTCAACTTGCCAGGCTTCCCCATACCTATACTTCGACCATTGTCAACCGTACCACAGAGGCTTCACCCGCTTGGCCTGCTTGATCATAGCACAGGTCTCACAGCCATGGATGACCTGTGAGATGCTGACTATGGTCAAGTCCACCCCTCAGTCACGAGCCCATGGGTACGTTGCATTTCGTCCCTGATGACCACAGGCATCATGGGCCCAACGAGCTAGACAGAATTCTCCCTTGTGCTGCTAGTCCAGATTTACTTGTGATACTCATAATTTGGCAGCTCGGTTCACCTGCTCGTTGTTATGGTGCTCTTCGTTGGCCCGACTCTTGGGTACGTGTGCATCCACGTGTCGAACATTCACAGTCAGCCTCTCTACACGGGTAGTGATGTCCTGCCAAATCTCAGCAGCCCAGGTGGGTTTCCCTCTGCGCTGCCAGTTGGCCTTTCTCCAGCCATCCAACCATCCCCACAGAGCGTTAGCTACCATCCAGGAGTCGATGTAGAGATAGAGCCAAGGCCACTTCCCTCACTCAGCAATATCCAAAGCCAGCTGGACGGCTTTAAGCTCTGCGACCTGACTTGATCCGCCTTCTCCCTCAGTAGCCTGTGCGACTCGTCATGTGGGGCTCCATACAGCAGCTTTCCGCTTCCAGTTAGCGCCCACAATTTGGCAGGAACCATCAGTGAAGAGGGCATATCGTCTTTTGCTCTCTGGTAGTTCGTTATATGGTGGGGCTTCCTCAGCACGTGTCACTTGCCTCTCCTCTTCTTCAGAAGATAACCCAAAAGCCTCACCTTTAGGCCAGTTTGTTATAATTTCCAGAATCTCAGGGCGATTAGGGTTTACTGTCCGGGCTCGCAATGTGATCAGCACAATCCACTTGCTCTACGTGGCGTCGGTAGCATGGTGTGTGGAAAGAACCCTTCCCTTGAACATCCAACCCAGCACTGGTAGTCGAGGTGCCAGAAGCAGCTGTGCTTTGGTGCCAATTACTTCTGAGGCAGCTCGATCTCTTCTGAGGCAGCTCGATCTCCTTCATAAGCCGCAAGAATCTCTTTCTTGGTTGGGGTATAGCTGGTTTCAGATCTTTTGTATCCCCGACTCCAGAAAGTGAACGGTTGTCTTCGAGTCTCTTCAGGTCCCTTCTGCCACAGGCTCCAGGATGGACCATTCTCCCCGGCCGCAGAGTAGAGCACATTTTTCACATCTTGCCCTGTTCTGACTGGCTGTAAGAGTCTGGACGGAAATCCCTTGTCTGCCTCACGACCATCGACAGAAGCAGAGGCCGAAAACCCAGAGACCCTAAGAGGGGAAAAGGACTTTTGCACAATGAAGTCCAGCCAGGTCTTGATGGGGTGCCTGCCAGGTGCTCAGGTGTACTGCAGAGCTGTGCTGCTGAGCTGTGCTGCAGAGGCGTGTTGGTACATGCCCGTGGGAACCGCATCCGCCCGGCTACCGGGACGGAAAGAACCGACCTATATGTCCGGTACAGCTGCACCTGTACTCTAAAACAATGGGCCTTACTCCCCACCTGCTGGCTACTTGCCCCTCATCTCTGGAGGGATTGCCTCATCTCTTGCTTACCTGCCCCTCGCTTTCAAAAAGACTATAAAGAGACTCTCAAAAGGTACCCCTACGAGATCTCCCTATGGATGAGACGAATCCATCGGATCCGGACAACGAGGACTTCGTCGTGCCGTGGTAGCTATGCCCCTCCTTTCCTCCTCTCTCTCTCTTTCTTCTCTCTCTCTCTCCTCTATTGCATAAGCGTGTTGTTGGCACTCAATAAAGTGCTTTTGATTTTGATTGAAGCAAAAATACTTGTCCCTGTTTTCTTTTGCACTCTGCGATTCTAAGTAATGAACCATGACGACCCCTGCTCCTACGAGCGGATCGTGACACTGGCCCAAGGGCTACTGCGTGGGCAATCTCCTGCTTAATTTGTTCAAATGCTTGTTGTTGCTCAGGACTTCACTGGAAATCATTTCTTTTTCGTGTCACGAGGTAAAGAGGGCTTACAATCATGCTGTATTCCGGGATATGCATCCTCCAAAACCCAAGAGCTCCTAGAAAAGCTTGGGTTTCCTTCTTGTTCGTAGGTGGGGACATGGCAGTGATCTTGTTGATTACTTCTGTCGGGATCTGGCGATGTCCATCTTGACACTTGACTCATAAAAACTGGATTTCTTGAGCGAGTCCCTTAACCTTACTTGGCTTGATGACAAAACCAGCTCTTAGGAGAATCTGGATGATCTTCTTTCCTTCCTCAAAGACTTCCTCTGCTGTGTTCCCCCATAGGATGATGTCGTGGATGTACTGCAAATATTCTGGAGCCTCACCCTTTTCCAGTGCAGCCTGGATCAGTCCATGGCAGATGGCGGGGCTGTGCTTCCAGCCCTGGGGGAGTCTGTTCCAGGTGTATTGCATACCCCTCCAGGTGAAAGCAAACTGAGGCCTGCACTCTGCTGCCAGAGGAATGGAGAAAAAGGCATTGGCAATGTCGATGGTTGCGTACCACTTTGCTGCCTTGGATTCTAGTTCATACTGAAGTTCCAACATGTCTGGCACAGCAGCACTCAGTGGTGGTGTGACCTCATTCAGGCCACGATAATCCACTGTCAGTCTCCATTCTCCACTCGACTTACGCACTGGCCATATAGGGCTGTTAAAGGGTGAATGAGCCTTGCTGACCAACCCCTTGGCTCTGCAGTTCACGAATCATCTCATGGATGGGAACCATAGAGTCTCTGTGTTGTACTGCCGTCGGTGCACTGTCGCCGTGGCGATTGGTACCTGCTGTTCTTCAACTTCCAGCAGTCTCACAGCAGAGGGGTCAAATGAGAGACCAGGCAAGGTATGCAGCTGCCGGATGTCTTCTGTTTCTACAGCGGCTATCCCGAAAGCACAACGATGTCCTTTTGGGTCTCTGAAATACCCATTTCTAAGATAGTCTATGCCCAGGATGCATGGGGCCTCTGGGCCGGTCACGATGGGGTGTTTCTGCCACTCGTTCCCAGTTCAACTCACTTCAGCTTCCAATACAGTCAGCTGCTGGGATCCTCCTGTCACCCCAGAAATAGAAATAGATTCTGTTCCCACGTACCTTGATGGCATCAGGGTACATTGAGCGCCGGTGTCAACCAAAGCCATTTATCTTTGTGGGTCAGACGTGCCAGGCCATCGGATCCACACAGTCCAATAGATCCGGTTGTCCCTTTCCTCTACCTGGCTAGAGGCCGGGCCCCTCTATTCCTGATCATGGTACACGTTGCTCTCTTCCTGTAAATATGTTCTTGAGGTCCCTTCTAGAGGATTGGTCATATCATCATTCCTATACTCTCCAGAGTTCTGTCCACAAGAGACCGGAGCAGCGTTGACTCTAGGTGGGCTTCTTGTGGTAGCTGTTCATCTTTTCAGTTCACGTACACAGGCTGCTAAGGAAGAGGTGGGTTTTCTATCCCACTTCTTCATGTCTTCTCCATGCTCCTGAAGGAAAAACCAGAGGTTACCTTGTGGAGTGTATCTTCTTTCTCTGGCTGGGGGACGTCCGCTCCTAATAGCAGAAACTCTTGTTGGTTCTGGCGAGATGTGGTGAATTTCTTGCTTCAGCTCCTTTCTGAGTTTCTCTTCCAAGCTCCGGACGTGCTCAGCCACCTTTGTTTCCACTGATGAGACATGGGTGCGTAACGGGGCAGTGACAGTGGCCTCATAAATTCTTAGTTCGTTGACCTTGTCTGCTCCTTCCCTCCATTGCAGTGTTGCTAGGTAACAGGAGTATATCTCTGGTCCAAGCTGTGCAAATCTCAACCACATCTGAGCTGCACTGGACATCATCTGGGTTCTTAGGGAATCTCTCATCTTCTGAGAAAATGATCTCCAGCACGGCCAATTCTCTCAGGCATCGGATACCTTGTTCCATTGTGCTCCATTTTCCTTGGTGCACCTGGAGGTCTTCTTTACAAAGGTATCTGTCCCTTACACTTGCCAGCAGTTGCCGCCAGAGGCTGAGAGTTTCTTGGGTTCTCCCGACCCCCACGGCAATGACCACATCCTGGGTCAGGGATCCAAGTTGCCTGGCCTCACTTCCATCTAGAATGGTGTCATTGGCTGCAGCGTCCCAGATGCGAAGCAGCCAGGTCAGGATGGATTCATTTGTCTGGTGGGTGAACTCCCTCCGTAGGTCACGCAGCTCACCCAGGGATAAAGAGCGAGTGATGATCTCTGGCTCCGTCTCTTCTGCTTGCTGCGAAGGTCCAGCCTCCTCCTCATCGGTCACTGTGCGGGCTGATTTGCTCTTGGATTTCTTTTTCTCAACAGGAGCAACTGCTACTGGCTTAGGCTGTTCTGCCTTGCTGATGGTTTTGTGTGGAGACGCTGTCAGTTCTTTCAGTCTCTTTTTCCTCCATGGCAGTTTGTGTAGACATGGTGCCTGTTGCTTTGCTGCTTTTCTTCTCCTCCTCCTCCTTGAGAAGATGCTGTCCCACACCAAGTATTGTTCTGTTCCTAAGCATGGTGTACACGGTGCAGGTGATAGAGAGAAAAGAAAACAGAACTGACAGCAAGATTATACCATCTTTGACATCCAAAGGGAACTCAATATTTTCAAAACTCTTGTGTCAGGTCTAAAAGGCTGAAAGAAACCACTCTCTACTCTTTCCCCTGGGGGCTGGGTGCGATTGTTGAGGAGGCCCCAGATGTAGCAGCCCAGACTAGGACAAGCAAACAAAATTGAGTATATATTCCCAATGGTGTTCATTGCCTCAGAGGTTATCATGCAATAGACATTATAAACCATTAAAGCAATTTTTATACTATACCCTGTCCTACACAGGAGCATTACTACGGGCAGGTAGTTCCCCATCTGTGGAAATATATATAGAGCAAGGTACAGGACCCATGTAAGTGTATTGAGTATCACAGTGAATAGGTGGACTCTAGAACACAACATTGTAATTCTGGCTTTCCTCAGGACCCTGCCCCACTGTTGGAGAATATCCTTCTCCAGCTGCACAGATATAAAGTATAAGTGAGCAATCCAGGCCCCTTAGACGAAAGCTAGGCCTTTGCTCAAGGTTATTCTCAAGACAGCTGTGGGAAAGAGAGACATGAAAGCTGAAAACAAGCTGCAGGTGTCCAAAGATTAACTTGGCAGAAGAAACTGTTATTGTTGTTGCCTTCTGATAGCAGCTTGGTGTTTTAATTAGAATAGAGAAAGCTCCTGTGGGAAACTTCTGTGGGGAATAACGTTTTGAGCACGGACAGCACTATAAAGTGGGTGCACTTTATGACAATAAACAAGCTTGATTTATCACTCATACTGAGTTGGCATCTTGCTCCTCTCACCACCGACATATGGTGACCCCGACGTGCGGGACGGGACCGGTGAGATGGGGAAAGCACCGGCAGCAGCGACCGGGGAGCTAAGATCTATATACCTTTTGCGCGACGAAAGGGGGATCTGATAGCTCGGGCCTCGGGAGAGAGGTCCGCCGCCCGAAAAGGCTACACTCTGACAAGCTGCGTGGCGATCACGGAATCAGCGAGTAGACGCGGCGCGGGAAGACGTGGAGGGGCCAGAGTGGAACGATGCGGCCCCAGCCAGCGCGGAGGGACACGGAGGCCGTTGCGATCAGCTAGAAGTGGTAAACCAGCAGGACGAGGATGGACCGAGAGGTAGTCTTAGATTTATTAACACGCTTTTTAGAAAAGCGAGGAGTCAGCAAAGAGACCCTAAAGCAGGTAGCAGGATTAGTTATATTAGGGATGGCGGGGTCCCTCTGGCCCTGCTCCCGAGGGGAAGGCAGAGATGAGGGAGAGCCTTGGAGGGCACCAATCACCCAGGTGCACTCACTGCCACTGCGGCCTGAAGGAGAATCTTCAGCAGTGCCACGGGAGCTCTTCTGGCTTGCCTTCTTTTGCAGATAAACCTGAGGATGAAGATGATCTGGATTCCGAACCCATAGCCATTATTGAGCCTCCAGAAGATGATGATGATGATGATGATGATGATGATGGGGTTGAGGATGAGGATGAGGATGAGGGTAGGTGAAGGCCTTTCCCCCTGGGTGAGAGAGCTGCCAGCTCAGAGCCCAAAGCTGGGCCAGGGGGACATGGCTGCAGGTGCCAGGACTGAGCCGTGCACGTGTGTGCCCTCGCCCTGCGGGATCCCCTCACCGCTCCTGCGGCTCCGTGCTGCCCATGCAGACCTGCAGAGATGACAGAAGCTTCTCTGGCTGTTGAGTTACAGGTGTGCCTACACAAAGGACCTTGCCTGTTCCTTTGCTGAATGCTCGACGCAAGGGCACAGCAGAGATTAATTAGCCCAAGCAGGCTCAGGGGACGTGGGTACTGAGCACTTCTGTGCCGAGGGGCGGCAAGGTGCCTGCAGGCCCCAGCCCTGGGGGAACAGAGAACGTCCTGGCCGTAGGCACCGTGCTGCCAGTTCAGCAGTGCAGCACAGCACGGGCTCACGCTCCCCATTGCTCCCCCAGCTGCAATGCCACAGATTGCTCCCGAGACCACAACACGTGCTGACAACATGTGGAGAGGCATGAGAGGAGCTTTCTGCTGGGGACCACGTTGTTTCATTAAGTTATTGGGCATTGTGGCTGGCGCGGCACTTTTCCTGATAACGTGCTCTGCCGGAATCTGGTACTGCTGGAAGAGACAATGGTGAGTGTTTTATTCATCTTTCCCTCAAACAGCTTCATTTGCTGGCTGTTGCTAGACAGGAAACATTCCCAGGGAGGCTGCTGTGGAGTTGTAGGGAGTCACTGGTTGTCCAGATAACTCTGCTGAGGCTTCTGCTGCTGCCCAGGGCTTTAATTGGCCTCTTAATTGCTGGGCCTTGTCCTGGGCAGCCCGCTGGGGCTGCAGCCAGTGCTGGCTGCCACTGAGGCTGCCTGGCCAAGAGCAGCCCCAGGAGCAGCGGCAGAGGCAATGCAAGGTGGGGAGGAGAAAGAGCGGGGACGAGATTGCCCTTGAAAGGCAGACGCGCTCTGGGGCCGCTCCTGGCCAGGGAGCCTGCCCAGAGCCATGCCCTGCTGGCTGGGGCCTTGAGGGGCAGCTGTCCAGCTGGGCCAGGCTGTGCCAGCAGCTCCAGCCGTGCTGGGGAGCCTTGCCAGCTCTGGGCATGCTGTGCAGGAGGGTCCCTGTGTGCCAGGTGCAGCTGGGGGCCTCAGCCACTCCTCTCTCCACAGGTGCTCCTGTGCACCATCAGAAGAGCAGCCAAACTCCTCAGGCAGCACGAATGGGACATCTTATCCCACCTCTTCACGTCTGCCCCCGTGTGCCCTGGTGCCATACCACTGCCTCCCTGCTGCCATTCCAACACGCGTACAACCGAAAGGACAGCCTCATCCCCTGAGCCCCCTGGTCCTGCACCCCGGCGAGTTCTAAAGGTGTCCGCCAGGGCAGGGCTTGGCCCGTGTTTTATGTTGCAATAAAGAAATGCAGTTGTTATACCAGTGTCCGGCTGGTACCCCCAGCAAAGGCCACACGGCAGCAGCCCTGGCTGAGCTCCATGGCCGGCAGCAGCCGTGGATGCCCACGGTGTGGGCAGGCAGGAGGCAGGCAGGGAGGGGCTGCTGTGCCCAGCGGCGGGGCCGGGGGGCCGGGGGAGCCCATGCTGAGCGTCCCTGGGCTGAGGGCACATGTCCTTCACTGCCATCAGCTGCGCCTGCACCTCCTGAGACTCTCACAGGGATACTTGGGGGTTTTCTGTGAGGTGTGCAGGGATCCCTCGTGGGGCACACACAGGGGTATTTTGGTGTCTCTGGAAGGTGTGCAGGGATCCCTCGTGAGCTGCACAGCTGGCTTAAACTCGAGAGGCTTTTTCACCCTTCTCAGCACAGCCAAGGGACACTGTGGGTCGAGGCTGTGCAAAGCCGGCACGAAGCGCCCTGCAAAGCCTCGGGCGGGGCCCATCCCCGGGGCCGGGTTCCCTCTGCCGCCGCCGCCGCGCCCACTTCGGGCCGGGTCCTGCGGCCGGGCCGGGCCGGGTGAGGGTCCCGGCGGGGAAGGGCCAAGGCCGGGGCTGCCATGGGGCTGCCATGGGGCTGCCATGGGGCTGCCGAGCAGCGCCGTGGCCCTGGGCTGCAGCCAAACACACACTGACAGCCATGGGGCACAGGAGGCACCCGGGGGTACAGCTGAGACCCTGGCTTCTCTCCCTTCTCTGTTCGTTCTGAGGGCACAGCTCAGATCCCATGTACATTTGCGAACACGCTGGGCAAGTGTTGAGGGGCAGAGAGTAACAACCCTTCTTGCTGGGAAGCGTGGCTGATACTGTGGGGTTTTTTGATTTGTTGCCCTCTAAGTCTGTCCTGGGAGAGAGGTAAATTTGCTTGCTCTCAGTAAGGCCCTTTTCTTTTTGGTGACAGTGGGGCTGCAGTGGAGCCAGGGCTGAAGGAGGATCCAAGGACGCTGCTTGGGCCATGGTTGTGGGACACCTTGGCTCCATCCTTCTGGCTGTGATTTGCAGTGGTGCTCGTGCAGAACTGGCTTCAGTTCATTCATCTTGGCACCAAAACTCGGGAATAAAGCTCTTTAACACCACTGTAGTATTAAGAGGCTGGCATTACTTTCTGGAGGCGCTGGATGCACAGGCCATTGGGGTCACAGGGCCTTCTTGGTGGGGTCTTCAGGCACCCTGGTGCTCATTGAAGAAGGAAGCTGATTCTTCTGGGGAAAAGATTGTTTTCCATGTGTGGAAAAGGATAACCTCTCACTTCCCCATCCCTTCCTATACAAAGTTATGCAGGCAAGTGCATCCATATCTCTCTATCTGCCTTGTCTATCTATCTATCTATCTATCTATCTATCTATCTTATTAATCTATGAAAAAATTCTATGCACAATATTTTGTTTATTTGTAAATTATGACACATCTATTGAGAGCTGGAAAATGATACCATCCATTTTTGATACAGCAAAGCTTGGGTTTTTAGGAGCAGAGATGAACTGTGATTTCTTGCTTTCTTGCTAGACGTATGCTGGCTTGTTTACATTGATTTGAACTGAAATCCTGCAAAGCTCAACAATGGCTGGTAGGCACCAGTGTGATATCCTTCAAAGCCTTTTTTTCATTTTCATTTCTTTCTCCTATGATGGTTGGTAAGTACCTTTCTTCCTGCTATGTGCTGGCAATATTGGAGGTAGAAAACAGCATAATACTGCATATTTTAGATACCTGATGGTTTTCTTGTGAAATTTTATGGTAGTATCTCCTCTCTAAAATCCCCTTCAAATGGAATCAGCTACTGGGCACAACTTGCTGGATAGCTGCAGCTCAGGTTTCTGCAGTGGAGGAGGCTTTTTGTTCTTCTACACATGTATCAAAGACAGCAAATTGCAAGGAAAAGAGCTTTGTTTAGTGTAGCCTGGACTTTGGGAAGATGGTAGCTCTTAGATCAATACCCAGCAAACTGCCTCAATTCTTTTCTGTGACTGCTCTCTTGTGATTTTGGCCTGGCTTCTTTAGGAGGTTCAGTTTCCCTTTAGAAATGGCACGAGAACCCTCAGTGTGCTCCCGTGGAGCCAGTGCTGTCTGTAAGAGTCTGGACGGAAATCCCTTGTCTGCCTCACGACCATCGACAGAAGCAGAGGCCAAAAACCCAGAGACCCTAAGAGGGGAAAAGGACTTTTGCACAATGAAGTCCAGCCAGATCTTGATGGGGTGCCTGCCAGGTGCCCAGGTGTACTGCAGAGCTGTGCTGCTGAGCTGTGCTGCAGAGGTGTGTTTGGTACATGCCTGTGGGAACCGCATCTGCCCGGCTACCGGGACAGAAAGAACCGAACTATATGTCCGGTACAGCTGCACCTGTACTCTAAAACCATGGGCCTTACTCCCCACCTGCTGGCTACTTGCCCCTCGTCTCTGGAGGGATTGCCTCATCTCTTGCTTACCTGCCCCCCTGCTTTCGAAAAGACTATAAAGAGACTCTCAAAAAGGTACCCCTACGAGTACTCCCTACGGACGAGACGAATCCATCGGATCCGGACAACGAGGACTCGTCGTGCCGTGGTAGCTATGCCCCTCCTTTCCTCTCTCTCTCTCTCTTTCTTCTCTCTCTCTCTCCTCTATTGGATAAGCGTGTTGTTGGCACTCAATAAAGTGCTTTTGATTTTTGATTGAAGCCAAAATACTTGTCCCAGTTTTCTTTTGCACTCTGAGATTCAAAGTAACGAACCATCACGACCCCTGCTCCTACGAGCGGATCGTGACATCAATTGGCGTCACGGACAGGATTCTGAGGCAGAAGGGGCTGCAAGGTTTTGTGTAGTCTGTAACAGGGGAAGGATGTTTTGCTCCAGCCACACCTAGCCCGACACTCCAAAAGGGTGAGCGGTGTCTAGAAAGCAAGGGGGGGCATCTCGAATTTCCCGCAAACTGCACATGCCTAGGTGAAAAGCACCCCTATGTGGTAGATAGGGACAGGCGGACGGAAGATCTCGCGATGTGACGGAAAGCAAGGGCAGCATGGAACCCTCCTCCCTTCCTTCCTGCATGATAACAGATCACCCAGAGTATGCAACTTCTCCTAACCCAGTAGTTTTCCACTCCTTACTAACCCTAGCTATCCCATCGTCCCCCTTCTGACGTAGTGAAGCCCCCTAGACTATTTAACCTCATGAGATAAGGAAATAAACGCCATTTGACCATCCACCACGTTGGTGTCTGTGAGTCCATGGCCCGAGTGGCCCGGGTGAGGCCGGGCTGCCGTGCTGTCGTTCTTGAACCAGGTCGCCTGCCTTCATAGCAAGAAGGCAACATAGTGGTGCCGAAACCCGGGAAGAAGAAGAGGAGCTCGGGCTACGGGATTCGCCTGGACAAGACACAGCGGCCTAAGCAGCGAAGCTGACTTCAGGCGGGGGAGACGTCCCCAAAGGACCCACGGTCACGATGGAGACCGTTGCAAAGGTCGTGAGTTTACTTTATAAGCAGTGGGGTATTAAGTGTAAGCTCAAGGATTTTTATATTGCTATTGCAAAACTCCTGGAGCTTGGGGCGATTGAGCGTCCAGCAGAAATATTGCACCCAGAGGTGTGGGAGAAATGTACCAATGTTTTAGCAGAGGAAACTAAAGTCTCGGGCAGTGGGAAAAGTCTCAAAGCGTGGGGGAGAGTAGAAATGGCTTTACGCCAAGCGCTGGAACAACAGGAGACTTGGAAAGCTGCACGTGCATGTTTATTAGCTACTCCTAAGCTGGGGGTGGGAGCAATGACGCAGACAGACCCCGAGAGTGGTCTATCTGAGAGCAGGGGTTCGCGGGGACCGGGCACGCTTCCCTCCTCCCCGAACCCGAATCCAAACGCCCCGGGGCCCCCAGAAAACCTCCCGACCCTCCCGCCGAGCCCGCCGGATCCAACCCCTGCCGCGGAAACTTCCCAAACGTCCGCGGTTTCCCCCTCCATCCCTCCGCCGCCGGTTAGCGATCCAACGCTGAAAGCACAGCAATCCGCGCGATCTTTTTGGGAGGGATTGGCAACCGAAGCCAGGGAGACCGAGGGGGCAGCTAGAGAAGGAGCGCGGGTGAACCCCTCTCCCCCGCCCTATGCAGTTCAAAATGGCGCGGGCGCCCAAGGAGATGGGCGGGGCCAGGGTTTCAGCGGCGGGAACGAACAAAGATTGCGAGTGTTCGCTGCTGCGCATGCGTGGGAGGAGAGAGCTGCAAACGCGCGGGCACGGGAGAGCGGCAGAGAGCGCATGCCCAGTCAAGAGCCGTGCTCAATGCCATTACCATTTAAAGGAGAGCCCTCCCCTTATGGGAGGCAGGGCAAGCCCAGGGGGCGGGACCGGCACCGCCCCCGGGGGGAGGGGCGGGGTCGGAGCCACCAGAAAAGGCACGGAATCCCGGAAGTGCTCTGGCAGTCGACTTCCGGCTCTGGGTCCGACAACAGCTCCGCTAGCTCTGCTGAGTTATCGGAAACTGACTGGGACACAGAGTCGGAAGAAGCAGAGCTATCACAATTTGAAACGAAAACGAATAAAGTCTTAAATCACGCCGGAAAGCAATCACAATACAAATTCACCGACTGGGGAAAGATAAAAATAGCTTGTGCAGAATGGGTGCCCTCAGCCGCAGTCCATGCTTTCCCAGTGAGAACCACCGGGCAAAACGGGAACCAACAACAGGTTTATGACCCAATAAACCCCAAAGATATACAAACGATTGTCAAAGCAATCTCAGAAAAGGGGATGGATTCCGTCATCGTTTCCACTCTCATAGACGGCCTTTTCAGCAATGAGAACCTGCTCCCCTTTGATATCAGACAAATAGGTCGCATGATTTTTGATGGGGCAGGAATGATTGTTTTTAAACAGGAATGGACAGACAATTGTGCGAGCCTATTAGCCCAGTCTTCTGGGGCGGGGCAACCACTGCATGGCTCGAGTTTATCTAGGCTGACAGGGAAACATGATGAGATGATTACACCTCAGCAGCAAGCTGCACAATTGCGAGCTGAGGAAGTCAGGGCCACAACCCGAGCTGCCAGAGAAGCCATTCGTGCTGCATCGCGTGTGATAGCTAAGCCTTCACCGTGGTCCGCCATAAAACAAACAGAAAGTGAAAGCTTCACAAAGTTTGTGGACCGCCTACAGGCAGCAGTAGACGCCTCTACCCTGCCTGCGACGGCAAAAGGACCCGTTCTAGCAGACTGCTTGCGGCAACAAAGTAACACTGTTACCAAAGAAATCTTGCGCTCCGTTCCAATAGGAGCCAGCCTAGCTGATATGATCAAACATGTAGTTAGGGAAGAACAGATAACCCCTTTTCAGGCTGTCGTACGTGATCTAACTAGTGCAATGGCGTGCTTCAAATGTGGGCAGGCAGGCCACATCACAACAGGCTGTCCCCACAAATCCCAGCCTCCCCCGGCGGGGCCTCCATCTCAAGCGCGCGTGAGAGGGCCCTGTTGGAGCTGCGAGAAGAAGGGACACCTCGCTAAGGAATGCAGATCCCGACCCCAGGGAAACGGGAGGGGGAGGGGGCGTGCGGGCCGCACCCAGCCTCCTCCCGCTGCGAATGCAAGGCGGCCCATCTATGCCAACCCCCAGTGGGGTGGGGGACCCTCAGTCCCTATGCCCCCGCAGGAGACAGCCAGTCCTGCACCCACACAAACGGTGCAAATGCAGAGTTTCACAGCACCGCCAGCAGCACCATTGCACCCACTACAGCCACAAGCCGCACTTGTGCCACAGGGTCAGCAGGGGGCGCCCCAGAGCGGAACCCCTGGGTGGCCCTGGCCATGAAAGTAGGGAAAGAGCCCCTGATAGTGTGGGGGACATGCCGCCTCTATGGCAGTCAGGATCCCCACGTCATAGGGCTTCAGTTTTGGGCAGACACGGGTTCAGATTGTACAATTATTCCCCAAGCACATTGGCCACAACATTGGCAATTTACAGAAGTCCCCCCAGTGAATGGTGTGGGAGGGCCCACCCGGGCATGGAAAAGCACCCAGTTGGTAGCTATAACACTTCACACAAAAAAGGGACCAGAACAGACAGTGGCAATCTACCCCTACATTCTACAGAACTCTCCACCTTTGATAGGAAGGGACATCCTTGCTCTGTTAGGAGTCAGGATGACAAATTTACCATGAGGGCCACTGCAGTTCATCCACCGCTGCCAATCAAATTGACTTGGAAATCGTCAGAAATTGTATACGTGGAGCAGTGGCCCCTGTCAGAGCCTCGAATGGCAGCTTTGCTGGAACTGGTTGACCGTGAATTACAAAAGGGTCACATAGAACCCTCCATCAGCCCGTGGAACACCCCTGTATTTGTAATCCCCAAAAAGTCTGGAGAAAGTTACCGCCTCATCCATGACCTGAGAGAAGTAAATAAGACAGCCAGACCCATGGGTCCAGTTCAGACACTGCTGCCCATGAACTCAGCTATCCCCGAAGGCCAGCCATGCGCTGTGCTGGACATTAAAGACTGTTTCTTTTCAATACCTCTGCACCCTGAAGACAAAGAACGTTTTGCTTTTTCTGTCATGTTCCCAAATGGCAATAGACCCGACCTTCGCTTTCAATGGAAAGTATTACCTCAAGGGTTCGTGGACAGTGCCTCCATATGCCAGATCACCGTGGACAAAGCACTGATGCCAGTCCGACACTCCTATCCCGCTGCAACCATCATCCAATACATGGATGACATCCTCGTCGCTGCACCATCAGCAAGCGAAGTGGATCACTTAGTGTCCACAATCACGGAGACTCTCCAAGCAAACGGCTTCGAGATCATGAGCGCGAAGATCAAGAAAGGACCCTGCGTGACCTTCCTGGGAGTAGGAATCACAAGCACCTACGTGACACCCCCCAAGGTGAAGGTCCGCCGAGACATCAAGACGCTCCATGACGTGCAGCGCCTCGTAGGATCCCTGCAGTGGCTCCGTAACATCGTCCTGATTCCTCCTGAGATCATGGACCCCTTGCATGAGCTCCTGAAAGGCAAGCACCCTTGGGAACCCAAACAACTAACACCACAAGCAGCGAGCTCTCTTGACTTCATCGAGCATCAGATGTCCACCAGCACCCTTGCCAGATGGAACCCAAGCATGCCGCTTGATTTATACGTCCACTTTACACCGAAGGGAGGAGTGGGAGCACTAGCCCAAGGACCTTCAGAGAAGTCCCGACCGATCCAGTGGATAGTCCTTGGAAAACCGGCTCGTGCATTCTCCCCAGGAATCGAATGCATCGCCAACCTCATCACGAAGGGCAGAAAACTTGCCTTGAGACACCTGGGAACCGAGCCGACGAGAATCCACCTTCCCTTCCGCAAGCAGCCAATCACAGAATCAACCACGACACAGGAGCACCTAGCCCTTGCTCTCACAGGCTTCGCAGGAGAAATCTCCTACTCCGCCAAACCACCTTGGACCCAGCTACTGACCATTGTGGACATAGACGTGCCACCAAAGGTCGCGGACCGACCGCTGCCAGGACCGACGGTCTTCACAGACGCTTCCTCCACAACTTCTACCGCAGCGGCGGTGTGGCAGACAGGAGAACAGTGGCACTGCATCAAAGCACGTGACCCCACACTGTCAGTGCAACAGCTGGAGGCAACAGCAGTGGTTTTGGCGTGCGGACTCTTCCAAGAAGAACACCTCAACATCGTAACAGACTCTATATTCGTGGCAAGGCTCTGCCTGGCCATGTCAGGACCAGGTGTGTCAACATCTGCAGCAGCTCTAATGCTGGAAGAAGCACTCTCCTCGCGACAGGGCACCGTGTCTGTCATCCACATCAACAGCCACAACCCAGTTAAAGGTTACTTCCAGACCGGCAACGACAAGGCAGACGCCGCAGCAAAGGGAGTGTGGACACTGCAAAAAGCTCGTCAATTACATGAGTCACTCCACATCGGAGCCAAGGCATTGGCGAAGAGATGCGGGATCTCGGCAGCAGACGCAAAACATATAGTGGCCACCTGCCCTCATTGCCAGAAGCTACCCCTATGGTCCAGTGGGATCAACCCAAGAGGTCTCAAGCCCTCAGAAATCTGGCAGTCAGACTTCACTTTATGTCAACTGCTGAAGCCTCGGGCATGGCTTGCAGTGACAGTGGACACTTACAGCGGAGTGATTGTGGCCACGCAGCACCCCAAAACTAACTCTAGAGCCACAATTCAGCACTGGCTGACAGCCATGGCATGGCTTGGCATCCCCAAACAGATTAAAACTGACAACGGTTCCAATTTTATCTCCAAACCAGTGCAGGAATTCACCTCAAAATGGGGCATCACTCTAGTGCAAGGTATCCCATATAACAGCACCGGGCAGGCCATTGTTGAGCGAGCAAATCAGACCCTGAAAGCCAAGTTAGAAGTACTAGCAAAAGCAGAAGGCTTTGAAAATTCCATTCCCTCAGGGGACCAAGCACGTATACTAGCAACCGCTTTGCTAGCACTGAACCAATTCTCTAGGGGGGATGAAACAAACTGTCCCGCTCAAAAACACTGGGCCACCCGAGCATTAGAGGAGGGCCCGCAAGTCATAATTAAAAATGAACTAGGCGAATGGGAACGGGGCTGGAGACTGGTACTCACAGGGCGGGGGTACGCAGCTGTCAAAAAGGAAGGCAAAATCAAGTGGTGTCCACTGAGGTCAGTAAAGCCAGACCTTCAGAATGAGCAGAATGAGACTAATGAGAACTGTGAGTTTCTGTTTACAGGACATGCTCGTGGGACACCCTCTAAAGCGTACACCCCTGTTCCAGAGGAAAATGACAGACCTCCAAGCCGTCAGGCAGCACCCAAGAGTTCTGTACCGGTGAAAACCAGACGTCAACAGTGTTTTTGTGTGATTTTGCTGTTGGGGCTTGTTACCAGGGGACAAGCCAGTCCAAACCATTACTCTCATCAGCCATTCAGGTGGGTCATGCAACACCTGTCAAATGACAAGGTGCTTAAAGAAACCACCACACCGAATGCCCCATCCTTTGTGATCCGCATTTCCGATCTGTTCCCTGGAAAACCAAAAGTAAACCCCTATTCCCCTCATGT
Source organism: Eopsaltria australis (assembly GCA_034509425.1). Lineage (NCBI taxonomy): Eukaryota > Metazoa > Chordata > Aves > Passeriformes > Petroicidae > Eopsaltria > Eopsaltria australis. The sequence goes on from JAVTVJ010001823.1 coordinate 18,107, forward strand.
TACAAGTATGCATCTATCCTATTGGTGCCCAGCCTCAAACCCAGGGAAGAAGTACTGCAATTATCTGGGGTGGGGATATTGTGGGTACTGGGGCTGTGAAACCATTGTTACAAATGCTGGATCATCAAGACCTGGGTGGGAACCTCAAAAGCCCGATGAATTTTTACAGTTCACCTGGGCTCCAACTGGTTGTAAACAACCTGTCATCCTTCAGGAAAATACTATCGAAACTATCATAAAATCCCTAAATCTCGGAGGTGCACTGACTATAACATGACCGTTTTGCAGCCAGATCACCCTAGTTGGGCCACAGGCAGGACGTGGACAGTAGTTATTCAGGGATCAAAAGAGTGGGTGAATGTGCGAATTATCAAGCTCCAACCCCCTGCATCCCGGGCGGTTGGGCCAAACAAAGTTATTAAAGATGTACTGAAAGGGAAAAACACAACCCACTCCAAAGTCTTGCCCACAAAAGTCACTGATACCCTGATCGGTCATGCAGATGCCTCCCAGACAAGTAGTTTAGCCAAGTCTGACCCTGACCCAATCTTTCGTATGTTAGAAGCTACCTTTCTTTCCCTGAACGAATCCAACCCGAACCTAACTGATTCCTGCTGGCTTTGCTATGACGTCAAACCCCCCTTCTACGAAGGAATTGCTTTAGATACCCCCTTCAGTTACTCCACAGCCGACTCCCCTCACCAGTGCAGGTGGGATACTCCCCGCAGAGGAATCACCCAGAGTCAAGTCACGGGTCGAGGCAGATGTTTTGGCAGTGCAACCTTAGCAAAGAAAGGCAACATCTGCACCAAAGTTGTCAAGCCCAACAGAAAGAATAAGTGGGTGGTTCCATCCGCATCTGGGATGTGGGTTTGTCAGCGATCTGGGGTGAGTCCTTGTGTGTCTCTTGCAAAATTCAATGATTCCACTGACTTTTGTGTCCAAGTTCTAATTGTTCCTAGGGTCCTGTACCATACCGACGAAGAGATGTACCACCTCTTTGAGAAACCCGACCGGCTCCACCAAAGAGCACTGTTAACAGGTGTAACTATCGCAATGCTGCTCGGCCTGGGAGCAACCGGAACGGCCACGGGTGTCTCAGCTCTTGCGACCCAACACCAAGGGCTGTCTCAGCTACAAATGACCATCGATGAAGACTTGCAGAGGATCGAGAAATCCATTTCCTTTCTAGAGAAATCAGTTTCTTCACTCTCAGAAGTGGTCTTGCAGAACAGGCGAAGATTAGACCTCTTGTTCATGCAACAAGGAGGCTTGTGTGCCGCCTTGAAAGAGGAATGCTGCTTTTATGCAGATCACACAGGAGTCGTCAGAGACTCCATGGCAGAGCTCCGAGATAGGCTAGCTCGGAGACAGAAAGACAGGGAAGCCCAACAGAGCTGGTTTGAGTCCTGGTTCAATCAATCACCATGGCTCACCACACTAATTTCCGCCTTGGTAGGTCCATTGGCAATGTTGTTTTTAGCTTTTACCTTTGGACCATGCCTACTGAACAAACTAGTCTCTTTTAACCAGACCCGTCTGGAACGGGCCAACATTCTGTTTTTAGAACATCAGCAAATGCTGTAACCGAAACTGCAAACACTGTGAATCGCAAGACTTTTCTAACTTGCCTTGCGAAGTCTACTCAGGTATACCAAACCCCTTTTCCCTTGTCAAGCTACTACCTCATACCTCACTTCGATACAAGTATCTATGACTACCTCATTCATTTGTGAAAAAGGGGGGGGAAGTGTGGTAGATAGGGACAGGCGGACGGAAGATCTCGCGATGTGACGGAAAGCAAGGGCAGCATGGAACCCTCCTCCCTTCCTTCCTGCATGATAACAGATCACCCAGAGTATGCAACTTCTCCTAACCCAGTAGTTTTCCACTCCTTACTAACCCTAGCTATCCCATCGTCCCCCTTCTGACGTAGTGAAGCCCCCTAGACTATTTAACCTCGTGAGATAAGGAAATAAACGCCATTTGACCATCCACCACGTTGGTGTCTGTGAGTCCATGGCCCGAGTGGCCCGGGTGAGGCCGGGCTGCCGTGCTGCCGTTCTTGAACCAGGTCGCCTGCCTTCATAGCAAGAAGGCAACACCCCTATACTCTGTTGAGGGTTCTGTCTTCAGAATTTCACAAAAGAATCTCTTGGTGCAAAAGGGGGAGTGTTGTGTTTCTTTTTAAGGTGGGTGTGTAAGGAGTTAGTCTACTGGGTGTTAGGAGAGGCAACGGATTGTAACTAAACAGAGCCTCCAGTAGACTTAGCCTCTTCGCCACTTTAGGGAAGAGAAGGGCAACACAGCCCGCTTCTCGGTATTGTGGATGCAACTAAGGTTTACCTCCCTAAAGCGGTTTTTATTGTCCCTTCGAAAACATGACGTCAAACACTAAAACAAAACATACAGCTGCATTTTATGCTTTGTTAGCAAAACACAATGCCTGACCCTCTCCAGGAGGGGAAGAGTGGGCACAAAACAACTGGTTTAATTTAGAAAATGTGATTGATAGAATTTACTCTTTACAGCGTGGGTCAAAATTCAAACTTGGCCGAGATAAAGCTGTAATTTGCTCTGTCCTAGGAGCATGCCTTACATTGGCTATAGATCACCGCTTTAAGTGGTGCAGTGAGCAGGAAACAATAATAGACTCCCTGCAAAACTTAGTAGAAATTTTACAGAAACAATTAGAGGAAAAAGAGAATTATATTCTCTTGTTACAAGATCTCTTGAGAGAAAAATGTCCAAAAGATTCAAGGAACACCGATCCACCACCTGACACAAAGGAAAAGGAAACACCTTATCCCTTCAAGGAATTAAAACAAGTAAAAAATTGTGGGGAAAACTGCTGTCCTCATCTAAGACCTTTAATTAAAACAGAATACAACTATCTTAATGATGAGGATGATGATCCACACATTACCACCAAACAAATTCCATTCACTGCCACTGAACTAGCTAAGTTAAAAAAGGAGTATGGGCGGCTTCTCCATGAATCTGAAACAGAATATGTCTTCCGAGTGTCACTCACCGGAGGAGACCAAATTCAGTTAACTGAGCACGAAGCCAGTGGATACTGGGGACATGGAGTCTTCTTAACAACAGGAGACAGACGACACACATGGTCCCTAACTCAACGAGCAGCCTATTGGGCTGGGGGACTCAAACCTCTAGAAAGGGGAGACCCTTTAGCCATTGTTAGTACCCCTGACCAGCTTCTAGAAAGCGTTCATAAGGCTGCCTGTTTGCAAATGATACATGAAAAGAAGTTGATTCCTGGATATGAATCCCCTGTGCAACTGCCTGTGAAACCTGAAATGAAGACCCCTTTAATTCGGGGTCCCCCAGAATCATCAAACCCACAGCAATTGTCTTACAGAAAACCATAGCAGTTGTGGGTCCCGTAGAGAAACTGGAAAAATTCCTTGAAAACCCAACAGATCGAACCGGATCTACTGATCCCGGGAATGCCCCAGATTCTACACCTTCTCAGCCGTTGGGTTCACACTTGAATTCACCTGCCAGTGATCGCAAAGTTTATACATGGAGTGAGGTAGCAGAAGATCTGATTAATTACAATAGAAAATGTAGACCTGTAAAAACCCCACAAGAGAAATCAGAGCAAACACTGGCTAGCAGGGACATTGGGGTCCCTCATAGTGAAAACCCAGACAATAGTGGACCCCCCTTGCTTTCTCAAAGTCTGGGCAGTGAGCCTAAAGAACCCTTCCCTCAGAGCCTGGGAAGTGAGCCAAAGCAACCTTTCCTTCAAAGTACAGGCAACGACTCAAAACAACTTTGTCCTCAAAACCAGGTAAACTGGTTTTTGGGAATTTGGTGGAAGGATATCCCACCTGAAACCTTAACCTTTCTAGATCAGATTAAAATGCCTGAATCTAGGAAAGATCTCCAACATGCTTTGGGGTTATTGGTGTTCTGGAGAAAACACATCCCTGATTTTTCCATAATTGCCAGACCTCTTTACAACTTGCTGAGAAAAGGGGTGAGATGGAAATGGGATACTTCTCAAGAAGAAGCCTTACAATTGCTGATTTTTGAAGCAACAGCTCACCAAGCCCTAGGCCCTATTCACCCTACTGATCCTTTCCAAGTGGAATGGGGATTTGCTTCCTCAGGGCTGTCAGTACACATCTGGCAGTGGGGCCCAGAGGGCCCATCAAGGCCTGTTGGTTTTCACTCCCGTGGCTTCAGAGATTATGAAAAAAGACACACTATCTGGGAAAAGGGGCTGTTTGTGGTTAGCTTAGCTCTCATAGAAGTGGAGAAAATTACACGACAACAACCAATTATTTTGAGTTGCCCTTTCAAAGTTATTAGGGCAGCTTCTACCGGGACCCCCCAACCTGACGGGGTGGCCCAGAGGGCCTTAGTTAGAAAGTGGGATGCTCAGATTGAACATTATTGTAACACTTTCTCAATAACTGAAGGAGCTGTAAAAAACCTGGCAATACAAGAAAGCTTGAGTAGCAGCCAAGACAAACC
>JAVTVJ010001824.1:0-82902 GCA_034509425.1 Eopsaltria australis
TTGCTGTCCCAGCTCACTGTATCCAGCACCGACACCAGCCGCCCCCGAGGATCTGTGAAACAAAGGCTCTCCTCCATCCCTCTCTGCCTCAGGCGGCTGCCATTGCCCTGTGCTACCTGAGCTCATGCCAGAGCGCCCCCTGCAGCCACCGGGGAATCATCACACCCAGAGCGCCCCCTGCAGGCACCGGGGAATCATCACACCCAGAGCGCCCCCTGCAGCCATCAGGGACTCATCACACCCAGAGTGCCCCCTGCAGCCACCGGGGAATCATCACACCCAGAGCGCCCCCTGCAGCCACTGGGGAATCATCACACCCACAGCACCCCCTGGAGGCACCAAAGAATCATCACACCCACAGCACCCCCTGCAGGCACCGGGGAATCATCACACTCAGAGCACCCCCTGCAGGCTGTGACTGGAACTGCACCAAGAAGGAAAGGTGCCTGAAGCCAAGCAGGCTGCCACTGGGTTTCTGGTTCTGTTTGTGGATTAACGCCATAGCTGTTGTTATTTGTTAGCTTTGTTTTAGATATTAGTAAAGAACTGTTATTCCTATTCCCATATCTTTGCCTGAGAGCCTCGTGATTTCAAATTTATAAGAATTCAGAAAGAGAAGGATTACAGTTTCCCATTCCAAAGGAGGTTCCTGCCTTCCTTAACAGACACCTGTCTTTCAAACCAAGACAGAAAGTAAGATTCATTAATGCTCATTCTTTATTTCCAGCAAGAGCTCAGCATTTAAATCAGACCAGTGCTGAAACCCTCCAAGCACTGAGGAGTCTGAGCCATGGGATGAGAGCATTCTGCATGTCTGGAGAAATTCATCCAGGCATGAAAACAGTTTCAAGAGGATTAGTTGATATCTCCAAGGGCACATAGACAAAAGAGCTGCTACAACCTGGGAGTATTGATTTGGGATGGTTTTGAAGTTTATTCTGAATAGAACAGCCACTCTGGCTTGGTGATGTGCCTGAGCCTGAGCCTGCAGCATTCAAACTCTGCTTTCCATGTGGAGGTCAAGCAAAAGAAATCTTCACTCTCAGTGTGGTCACATTGATCTTTGCAGGCTGTCAGAAAGGTCTGAGGTTTCATCTGACTTGGTTAACTGACCATAAAGGCAGAAAAGGGCAGTATCATTCAGTGTAATGTTCTTTATTTGGTGTAGTTTGTCATAGAGAAAGGCAATGGAAGTCATCGCAGGGTGAAGCCATTGCCTGACTTCAGAAACTTCACAACAACAATTACAAAGTGACTGTTAATAACAATAACGAGTTAATGACAAAGTGGTTAATTGCATTTGGCAGTGTTGTTTGCTTGGACTCCTCTGGGGAACTGAACTTGTGTCTCTGTTGTTCAAACCCTTTTTTTGTTATAATTAAAACACTGGAGAAAGAGTTAATGACATTTTATTTACATTTCTACAGACTTGGCTTCTGGCAGCTGATCTACTTTTACCCCTGGAAAAAGAGACATTTTTTCTTGCTTTATTCCTCAAAAAGATAATACTGAAAGAAGCATTTTTTTAAAATAGAAGTTTGATTACTCTAGTAGAATAACAGTAGTGTTAATCACTTTAAGGGACATTGCATTCCAGATGGTTAAAGCTTTTAATTTGTCTCTTTTAAAGAAGTTTCTGACTGTGGTCCAAGGAGAAAGAGACTTCCAAATCCATTCATCCATTTGGAATAAACCTTTTTTATACCTGCTGCAGTGCCCTCCCACCAAACACTATCAGCAATTTACTGATTTTCCAGAATTCATCTCTTCTGTTTCCTTTTTCCAAATGCCACATGTGCATGAAACAAAACAGAAATTGATGTAGTAGAAAGCAAGACAGGTCTTTAGCTGGTGAAAATCAGAATTTCAGCTCTAGGAAGGAGTGCTGATTTTTGGTCTCTGAGAAACATTGGTTTTGCTAGAGCTGAATTCACTTACAGTAACTTACACCATCCTCTCTCCCCTATTAAAAAAAGGAAGTTCTGGTTAAATTGTGCAATTCAGTGGATCACAGCTTCACAAATAGACCAGAAGTTTGTGCCTGGATTCATCTCCCCAACCCCAACACCGGAACTATTGATTCCAGCATTTTTGTGGAAGAATGTTTTTTTTAAAATCATCTTTTTTTCTATTAAGTCTTTTCAGAAATCTGTGTGAAATGTTATTTAATAACTAATTAATTCACTTTTTCTGGCAAACATTGGTACTGATTTAAATGCCTCTTTTGATATGGGCTGCTCAGCTCTCGACAAGGATGCATCTGAAAGATGCAGAGACAAACCTTTCCCAGTCTCTGGCACACGATGCTCACCCTCTGTCAGCAGGGAGTGAGTGCAGAGCTCAGCTCAGAGGAGTCTGGGTGCAGCCCCTGGTACCAGGGCTGACTTTGGGCAGGCAGATGGGTAAGGATTCACAGTTAGCTGAGAAATTAAATATCAGTCCATTTGTACACACAGGCAGCACAATGAGTCCTTCAGCTCCCCGTGGAAGGAAGGAAGAGATGGGGAAAATAAAGAAGGTCAAGAAATTTTTTTATTTCAAGATGTGACATGAAATTCTGATCTTTGACAAACCATCAAAAAGTGACATAAGGACAAAAAGTGACATTTTTTCCTCGTTTCCCTTTATTTCTTCCTTACTTTTCTCTTTTTTTTCCTTTTATTTTTCTGCATTCTACATCCACTTATCACTTTCTCTTCCCATCACTGGTTTATATGTTTTGGGAGAGTCCTTGTTTCTACTCTCAAGAGAGATTTCATTTCTCACTTGTCTCTCTAAGGGAATTAAACTCAAACAGCCCTAAACCTAAATAATCCTTACAGGTCTGAGAATTTTCTCTCACTAAAGCATTTTCAGAATGCTTTTTCTTCTATCTCAACATTGCTGGTGAGGTTATTAATGCAGTAATTTTCAGGTGCCATCGTGCTGATGCCAAATTGATTTTTGCCTTTTTTCTTCTATATTTTCTTTATATTCTTTACACATTCATTTGTATTTCTGCAGCCTATTATTGTATTCTAGCTGGTTTTCCCAATGCTTTTCCCTGCCCTGTTAGACAGAAAAACAAAACACATTCCAAGGCCCCTCTCCTATCTTGGTTCTCCCTCACAACCAAGGTCAAGACCAGCTCTTCCAGACATTTTTATAAACTAAAACTTTTATAAAATTTAGTTCCCATCTGAAGAGGGAAGACTTACAAAGGGGTTGAACCAGGGAAGGGAAAATTCCCTCACCTCTTATGTCTCTAATTGGTGATTTTTCTCAATCATGCTAATTTCCTATACTTATCAAACAGTATTCACCCCATGGGGGAGGGTGAGCATTTTGTGGACATTTTTCATATCTGCCCCTGGAAGCTTCCAATAAAGACCAGCCTTTATATTCCCTCCTACATAATATTATCTCCAAAGTGTGTTCTTTTCGTTCCAGGTTCATCAAGGCACCAGTGCTAACTTTGAGATGAAACTACACCAGATTGCTAAAGAGAAGTGAGACAGGCTGGAGTGAAGGGCTCAGCTGGGATTTCCACAGGGCCCCTTGCATGGTCAGCACCCAAGGTGTGTCCTGGTGATGTCTCTGCAGCTGATTTATCTCAGACAACTTTTATTAGGCCCTAGACATTACACCATATTGCACACCCCATGCAGGATGAGAAAAAGTGTGACTGACCCTCTAAATTGATGGGAGGTGAATGTTGCCCCCATCTCACATACAGAAAGTTGCTCACTAACTGAAGGAGCAGGGATGTCAGTGGTGAACACAGCTTCCTCACGGAAGCACCAGGTTTGATGTCTTTGGCTCTGCTGTCCTGTCTGGTTTCTGCATTCCTGCTGACAGAAATATTTTCCCCAGTGTTCTCCTGATGGCCTTTTTCATCTCAGTGTTTCTCAGGGTGTAGATCATTGGGTTTAGCATTGGGGTGACCACAGTAAAAACAACAGAGGCCACCTTGTCCCTGGGGCCTCTCTTGTAGGGCTGGCCATAGGTGAAGATGCAGGGGATGAATATGAAGCTCACAACAGTGATCTGTGTTCCACAGGTAGCCAGGGCTTTTTGCCTCCCTTCTGTGATGCACGTCCTTATCTTGAGCAAGATGACAATGTAGGAAATAACCAAGATCACAAAGAGGGTGATGAGGATCATTCCACTGTTAAACACCATCTGCAGCTCAGCCCTGCCAGTGTCAGCGCAGGCCAGCTCGATGACTTGAGGGACGTCACAGTAGAAATTGTCCAGGACATTTGGGCCACAGAATGGCAGCTGGAGAAGAAAACCAGTTTGTATCACAGAATGGAGGAATCCACCAAGCCAAGCAGCTGCCACCAGCCCTGTGCAGGTGCTCCAGGTCATGATGGACACGTAGCGCAGGGGCTCCCAGATGGCCACGTAGCGATCCACAGTCATCCCCACGAGCAAAAAGGACATTGCCCCTGCCATGAAATGGAAGAAGAACAGCTGCAGGAAACACTCCTTGAACGAGATCACTGTGTGCTGGCTGAGGAGCCCTGACAGCAGCTTGGGAGTGTTGACTGAGGAGTCGCTGATGTCAAGGAAGGCCAGGTTGGCCAGCAGGAAGTACATGGGGGTGTGGAGCTGCTGATCCACGGCCACGGTGGCAATGATGGTGAAGTTCAGGAGCCAGGTTATTAAATAGATGAGGAGGAAGATCACATAGAGACAATGCTGCAGCTTGTGGCTCTGTGTCAGGCCCAACAGGACAAACTCTGTCACAGTGGTGGTGATGTTCTCCAATTCCATTCTTTATCCCTGCACCAACAAGAGCAATAAATATGGCTGTAAATGTCTGTTGGACTGTAGAATTATTAAAACATACAATCATAGAACAATATATGTTGGGAGGGATTTCTGGAAGCCATCAAGTCTCACAAACTCTGTGGACTGGTCAAGTATATGGCCAGTCTTCTAGGAAAAACCAAACAAAACAGAAACAAACAAACAAGTTCCCTTACATTTAGTGAGAACTTCGGATTTTCCAATTAGTGTCTTTCATCTTGTTGTTGTACACCTCCAGGAAGTGTCTGGCTCCATCTCCTCTGTACCCTCATCTCATCAGCCACTTAGACACAGAAATAAGGTTTCCCCTTAGCCTTCTCTTCTATGTGATTCATTTGCCCAGTGATTAATTTGGAGGCCCTCCAAGGACCTCAGTTGAGGGTATCACTGTGGTTCTTGTCCCGGAGTGCTGCCTATTGCCTTCTTTGCCAGAGGAACACATTCCCATCTCCCATTCAGCTGTTTGTCTACCAGGGTCATTATCCACAAAGCTGCTTCCTGGACAGGCCCCTGGTCTCTGCTGCTTGCACAGGATTGTCCTTTCCCAAATGCAAGATGACATTTTCTCATCTCCAACTTTATAATGCTCATGCCAACCTATTTCTCCAAAGTGTCCCCACAAATATCAGCCCTGCCTGACTGCTTTCCCCATTTTGGTGTCCTCCACAACTCCTATCTCCACATGCCTTTATATAAAGCCCCTCTCTGTTTCTCTTGTAGGCCTCTTTCTGGTACTGGAAGGCTGATGAAAGGTTTCCCCTGAGCTTTCCTTGTCTCCATGCACTAAATAAGCCCAGCTCTCTCAGCCTAATCACACTGGGGAGGTGCTCCAGCCTCCTGGATCTCTGGCCCTCCTTGGATCAGTAGGTCCATGGTCCATTTGTGCAGCTCCATGTGCCCCTTATGCTTGGGGCCCCAGAGCCGAGCACTGTTCTGCAGGTGGGGTCTCAGGAGAGGGGAGTTTATGGTTAGAATTATCTTCCTTGACTTGCTGGCCCTGCTGCTCTTGATGCAGCCCAGGACAGGACTGATTTCTGGGCTGTGAGTGGACATTGACAGGATAAATCCAGTTTTTCATCCACCAAACAGCCTCCAGTCCTCCTCTGCAGGGCTACTCCCACTCAGTGCATTGCCCAGCCCTGGGATTGCCCTCACCTCTGTTCAGGACCCTGTGCTTGGCCTTGTTGAACTTTCTGAGGTTCTCCCCAGCCCAGCTCTGTCCTGTCAAGGTCCCTCTCTAGGGCATCCCTTCCCTCTGCAACATCAACCCCACTGCTCAGCTTGGGAAGCAGCACCTCTGCCTGGAATGCACCTCACCTAAAGCAAGGACTTGCAAGTTAGGCTGAGCTGAGCTTTAATGCATGGAGCTGCAGGGGTTCTGTGTCTGAATAGAAATAAAAGAGTCACCCAGACAGGTCCTGCTTTCCCTGATCCTCCACTCCCACCACTGTGGCTGGCTGGACATGGAAGCCCACATTAGGCTGGGTGATCTGTGCACTAAAAATTAAGCCAGGATAAGGGAGGTGGCTGTCTCAGCTCCCAGCAGAGTCAAGAAATCTGGACAGGGAATGTGCTCACCTTAAAGGTGACACCACAGTGGTCACGCTGCTCCTCCTTAGGCTCCATGGACAGCTCAGTCTCAACCCCAATTTCTTGCCAACTTCTGCTCTTCCCTTACATTAGATTATTACAAAGAACTCTGCATCACAGTCCTCTTCCAAACTTCTCCTCAGTCAGCTAAATGGCGTGAGCTAAAAGCACAGTGTCTCAAGTTTTAGAGAAATAACATGGTAATAGCAAGTGAACTTGGGGACCCTGTGAGGAAGTTCTAAGGGAAGATGGGAGCTGCTCATCTGAACTCACAGCCCAAGATGACTGAGCCCTTTCCCTGATGGGAAGTTACTGCCTCTATTTGGCTGCTGAAACAAAAATCCAATTTCTTACAAGAAAAAAGAAAAAGCATATGCAGAATAAACAGCAACTTCTTTATTTTCCCCCCATAAACTCTTTAACTATTCCCATAATGGTATTTCAGAGAACTGCAGAAACCAGAAGATTCTGCACATTTCCATTGCCTCTGGTGAATACTCTGCAGGGATTCTGCAATTCTTTTTCCCCATCCCAGTTTGCTCCTGTGTGTCAGTGAATAATTCCATCTCAAATCCTTATAAACATAAATGTATTTTCTGCTTAAAAATTGCAGGTTTTTTCCACAGGTCCAAAAAAGGAAAGCCACTTCTGGTATGAAACCCTGTTCTCTAACAATCCATAGTTAATACTGTGTATTAACTCATTATTTGTTCTCATTTCCCATAAAAAATAGGACCTTGGGGGAGAGAAAAAGCAATTTGCTTTCATCTCTAATCCAACCTTTCTTTTTTACCTCAGTAATCTTCATAACATAAAAGATTGAGCTGCAGCAAAACTTGAAATACAGAAATGCTGTGAAACTGCTCTGACTCTTCCCTCAGACCTCTCCCAACACATGGGGAGTGTCTCTGAGGATGGCTCTGTTAAATAAGATATATTACAAGTGATAAACAAGCATATTCAGGTCATTTTCTCTTGCACAGTATAACCACAGGCACTGGCAGCCTGTGGAATTACTCATCCTTCCAGTAGTTTTGGCAGAAAGAGCAAATACCTTCAGCAAACTCCTGTTTCTGTGATCCAAGTTCACAACAGCTACCGGATCTCATTCTCAAGTTACAAGATGAAAGCACAGCTCTACTCAGAGGAGCAGGGGATGCAAACCTACCTCCAACAGAAGCCTCCAACAGCCATCCCTTATAGGATCCCTGATGCCTTTGTTAAGGGAAATGATGGGATTCAAGAGGAAAGCAAAATCTCCAATCACCTTGCACTTCTGGTCATTCAGAAAAAAATAACAGTCATATAATTAGCAATACTAGATTTTGTCACCATGGGGCTAATTAAAAAGTTCTTGTAGTGCTTCAAGCCACGTGGATCAGGACCACGTGCAGATGCAGGAACCTTGTGATGATAATTGGAGCAGAGCTAAGATGGGAATTTTCATGGCAGTGTAGTCACTTCTCCCCTTTGCAAGATGAGAAAATGCAAATTACAACTCTCCCCACCAGCAACTGGAGTAGGACAGCCCCTCACAGCATGTGTGCTGATTCTGGGGGAGGCACCTGTGTGTACATCCCACAAACCAGGTGTGCAGATGTGTATCCAGCAGCCAAAATTCCCACCAGCTGGCAAGCAGGGAATTCCAGGTCTGGGCAGGTTTACCAGGAGGGCAAGGGATCCATCCATGTTGGTACCTGGAGGTACCTGCAAGTGTGGTGTGCCTTTGGGATGAGCTCCCGAGTGCTGCTGAGTCTTTGGTGTGGCCAGCAGGAGCAGCTGGCAAGGAGGGGACTGTGGGATGGGTCAGGAGGCTGTGGTTCATGCTGGAGTGCTGGGGGACAGAGGGGTCACACCAGAGCTCAGAGTTGTGAGTGTGCAGTGCTTGTGAACCCTGTGGTGTCACAGGACTCTGCCAGCCCCACCATGCACGGTGCCTGGGTGTCACCTGGGTCCTGTGTGCCCTACATTGGCTGGGGCTGTCCAACAGCCCTGTCAGTGTCACCTGTGTGTCACTGTCCATGCCTCTGTGTGTGACACCAGCTCAGCAGCAGGGCTGGCTGACCCTACAAACAGGAAAGGAACAGCTGTGAACTCAGCGTGGACAGAAACCCTGGGGCCCCCAGGCTGGGGTGGCAGTGGCCACACAGGAGAGTCCTGGGCCCCCAGGCTGGGGTGGCAGTGGCCACACAGGAGAGTCCTGGGCCACAGCTGCTGAAGGCAGCAGCTGCTCTTTAAGTGGCTGAACAAAAGCATTCACCCCTTAAGGAACAGAGAGCCTGCCCCGAGGCACAGGGCACAGCAGTGCCTCAGATACACCTGCAGAAACTCTGCTAGCCCTGAGCACTGCAATGCCAGCACTGGGGGAACACACTCAGGATCACAAGCTCTGGCAGCCTGGGGACCAGGGCTTCCTCAAGGTCATCAAAAGCAGACACATCCAATCGAGATTTCAGCCTGATGTCACCCAAATGTGCATCTTGGCTGGCTCTACTGCAGAGAAAGGGGCATGGGGTGTGTGTGAATTTATCACGATGGAAAGTCTGAACTGCACTCAGAAGGCAGAGCTTCCAGATCCCATACACAGAGTCAGATGACAGAAGCTCATTTAAACCTGTGATGTATTTAAGCCAAACATCATACAGAGGCAACTTTTCCAAAGTCCTGAGTGAGTTACAAATCCAGGCAGCGAGTCCAAGGCCTGGGAACTGGCAGTGGCAGTTCTCTATGGGATACAAACACCTCTTTCAGAAGAGCTGAAGGTGACACTTCTTCTCCAGCCATACTTGTTCTCATTTCCAATCACTACCCCAAACCATTGCAATCAAGGTTTATACAGGCACAGGAACAACCTACCTGGGCTGGCTGACCAGCCTGGCTGACACAAGGATGCTGCACACCACAACTTCTGGGGAACCTCTGAAGCCTGAGGCTCTAAAAAACTCAGCTGAAGTAACTAAAGCAGCACTGCTGATTGTCCCCACTGCACTGGCCCACAAGGAGCTGGCTCTGTATCTCCAAGCAGGTCAGCCCACTCTCTCAGACAGGAACCTGAAGCTCTTGGGAAGAGGAAGGAAGCTGCACCGAACTTCCAAGCAGCAAAGACACTGCCCAAGCAACCCACGTGTATCTCAAACCATGTTTGCTTTCAGGACTATTCCCAAAGCCCCATTTCACCCAGCTGTGCTGACACTAACTGCAGGGACTATCCCCAGATCCATCTACAGTCCCATTCCCATTTTCCCGCCTGGAAAGCCAGCACACTGCCATCCTGCCAGGAGACTGGGGCATTGAGACTTCACCAAGACTGATCCTTCAGCTGCTCTCACTACAGCACGGCATAAAGCAGAAATATGTGGACTGCAGTTGCTCTGGATGGTAAAGAGTAGGTCTTTATCTGCCTCAAGTGCCTTGCAATAGAATCTTCTAGTCCCAACTAATAGCACACTAGGAGTATTTCTCCAGAAGTACTGCTATAATAAACTTCACTGCTCTGTGGACTTCACACCCTGCAACCCACTTCAGGATGTGGAGGTGGGTAAAGGGAAGCATGTGGATACATTTCTGCCACTGTGAGATGATGAAACTGCAATCTTTACCAGGGCAGAGGTGCTGCTTCCCAAGGCAGACCAGGCAGCTTGGATATTCCCAGTGCCCAGCCAGGGGAACTCCCTGAACACAAGCACCACCTCGTGGGATCAACAGAAGAAAACCACCCTGCTCGGAGGTAAGCACAATGAAGGCAATAGCTGAAATGCTCCTTTGGGCTAAAGCTGTGACTTGCACTGCCTCACACCATGATGCACCAGCCAGATCTCCTCAGCACAAGCTGAGATGGAATGGGCTCTTAGCCAAGGCAAAGCAGTCCAGGGGCCACAGTCTGACTGTCACCCTTTTCCCCACAGGCTGGCAAAGCAGTGTTCTCCTTCATCCCTGCCACAGCACAAGGGCTGTGGAACCCTGGCAGGGTGTAACTCGTTGGACTGGACTCAGCTGAAGGTGCTGACCCATCCTTGTATGGGGGAACACAGAAGAGCAAGCCTTCGAGAAAGGAAAGAAGATCATCCAGATTCTCCTAAGAGCTGGTTTTGCCATCAAGCGAAGTAAGATTAAGGGACCCACTCAAGAAATCCAGTTTTTAGGAGTCAAGTGGCAAGATGGACGTTGTCAGATCCTGACAGAAGTAATCAACAAGATCACTGCTATGTCCCCACCTACAAACAAGAAGGAAACCAAGGCTTTTCTAGGAGCTGTCGGGTTCTGGAGAATGCATATCCCAGAATACAGCACGGTTGTGCTGTGCTTTACCTCGTCACACAAAAAAGAAATGATTTCTAGTGGGGTCCTGAGCAACAACAAGCATTTGAACAAATTAAGCAGGAGATTGCCAACACAGTAGCCCTTGGGCCATTCAGAACAGGGCAGGATGAGAAAAACGTGCTCTACACTGCGGCTGGGGAGAATGGTCCATCCTGGAGCCTGTGGCAGAAGGGACCTGAAGAGATTCGAGGATGACCGCTCGGCTTCTGGAGTCGGGGATACAAAGGATCTGAGGCCAGCTATACCCCAACCCAGATAGAGATTCTTGCAGCTGATGAAGGGGTTTGAGCTGCCTCGGAAGTAATTGGCACCAAAGCACAGCTGCTTCTGGCACCCCGACTACCAGTGCTGGGTTGGATGTTCAAGGGAGATTCCTTCCACACATGATGCCACCGACGCCACGTGGAGCAAGTGGATTGCGCTGATCACACAGCGAGCCCGGATAGGAAACCCTAATCGCCCTGGGATTCTGGAAATTATAACAAACTGGCCTGAAGGTGAGACTTTTGGGTTATCTTCTGAAGAAGAGGAGGGGCAAGTGACACGTGCTGAGGAAGACCCACCATATAACGAGCTACTGGAGAGCGAAAGACAATATGCCCTCTTCACTGATGGTTCCTGCCGAATTGTGGGCGCTAACCGGAAGTGGAAAGCTGCTGTATGGAGCCCCACACAACGAGTTGCACAAGCTACTGAGAGAGAAGGTGGAAGGAGTCAGGTCACAGAGCTTAAAGCCGTCCAGCTGGCTTTGGATATTGCTGAGCGAGAGAAGTGGCCTTGGCTCTATCTCTACACTGACTCCTGGATGGTACCTAACGCTCTGTGGGGATGGTTGGATTGCTGCAGAAAAGCCAACTGGCAGCGCAGAGGGAAACCCATCTGGGCCGCTGAGATTTGGCAGGACATCGCTACCCGTGTAGAGAGGCTGATGGTGAAGGTTCGACTCGTGGATGCACACGTACCCAGGAGTCGGGCCAATGAAGGGCATCGTAACAACGAGCAGGTGGACCGAGCTGCTAAACTGAGAGTATCACAGGTGGATCTGGACTGGCAGCACAAGGGAAAATTATTTTTAGCTCATTGGGCCCATGATGCCTCTGGTCATCAGAGACGAGATGCAACGTACCGATGGGCTCGTGACCGAGGGGTGGACTTGACCATGGACAGCATCTCACAGGTCATCCATGGCTGCGAGACCTGCGCTATGATCAAGCAGGCCAAGCGGGTGAAGCCTCTGTGGTACGGTGGATGATGGTCGAAGTATAGGTATGGGGAAGCCTGGCAAATTGACTACATCACCCTTCCCCAAACCCGCCAAGGCAAGCGCTACGTGCTGACCATGGTGGAAGCAATCACTGGATGGCTGGAGACCTATGCTGTGCCTCATGCTACCGCCCGAAACTCCATCTTAGACCTGGAAAAGCAAGTCCTGTGGAGACATGGCACCCCCGAGAGCATTGAGTCGGACAATGGGACCCATTCCAAGAGTGGCCTTATAAACAGCTGGGCCAGAGATCATGGCATCGAGTGGATACATCATATCCCTTATCATGCACCAGCTGCTGGGAAAGTTGAACAGTGCAACGGACTACTTAAGACCACCCTGAAGGCACTTGACAGGGGGACCTTCAAAAATTGGGAAATGGTCTTAGCAAAGGCCACCTGGATGGTCAACACACGAGGCTCCATCAATCAAGCTGGTCCTGCCCAGTCTGAACCCTTGCACACAGTGGACGGAGATAAAGTCCCTGTGGTATACATGAAAGGTATTTTAGGAAAGACTCTTTGCATTAGTCCCACCTCAGACAAAGGCAAACCCATCCGTGGGGTAGTTTTTGCTCAAGGACCTGGTTACACTTGGTGGGTAATGCAGGAAGATGGGGAAAACCATTGTGTACCACAAGGAAACTTAATTTTAAGTGAGAACTGTGTGTGAAGTTTCATTGTATATGTGTATATATGTAGAGTTTAAGGAGGGTATTGGTTTGGGTATCATATAGCTGCTGATAGAATAAGGGGTGGATAAGTTCTTAGGTTACAATGGTATGTATTCTATCACCGTCTTCATGGGATGTTGGGGCCAGGTGGGGCAGAGTTCCTGACTCATCCCTGATGGCCCCAGGGCATGTTCTCTAATGGACCAGCTGTTGGAGCCAGCTGGGGCACTTCCCTGATGGCTGCAGTTAATGGGCCATTGAGTCCCACTGATAAATTCCATCATCCCATTGTGAGATATTCCACCCAGGGTGAGGAACCAAGCATCCCTATCTGGGATTTGAAACACCACAAGTCAGCTTTTCCACTGGATTCCCAGAGGAAGATCAGACCCTTCTACACCACCGCTGGAATTTCAGAGAACTACACCTTTCACAGGATCGCTGCTTCAACAGAACCACATCTATCACTCCCAGAGGACTGCAGCCACCATCTAATAGGACTGATACCAACACCCTGACCAACAGAGTGTCAGGTTTTATTCTGACTGTGTCAGAGGTTCTGTACTATTGCATGTATTTTAATTTTTCTATTAAATTGTAGTTCTGACTTGGAGTCTCTCACTCATTTGTTTCCAAACGACCACAAGGATATTGAAAGGGGAGACAGGGTTAGGGTTAGGCTGCTATTTAGTCAGTCTAAGCATCTTAAGAAGGTTTCACGTTGCTGCTAGAATCTCCCATGATCTCCCCTTGGGTGTGGAGATGCCTCTGTTTTTGAAAGGCTGGGTAAATGCTCTGTGCAGGCTCTTGTATCAACCTGCTGCCTTGACTGCAAGACGCTGATGGAGACAAGGGCAGCATTTGCAGCATTTGGGGACTGAGACCTCTATGGCACCCCACAATCTCATTCAGGTTCGCCCAAAGAGTGTCATCTCCTCATTCTCATACTCAGGGTTTACACCCAGTTCCCAAGAAGGCTGCAGACACAAGGAAGTTTGAACATGAGCTTTTATTGCTGGCCAGAAAGCAGAGCAGGAGCAGCAATGGGAGAAAAGCAACAGTGGGAAGCTGTTTGTCCTTGGCACCTGCATTTTCACCTTGCCATGGAGAGCAAAAGCCTGTGCCAGCACCATGGGGGCTTCTCTGACTCCATTTCAGCTGCCCCTGGGAGCTCCTGAGCACCAAGAGGTGTTTGATGCAGTGTGGAGAAGGGGCACTGAGCATTTCAGTCAGAGGATGGAGAGCCAGGCAGCTCTTGGAGATCAAACTTCCTCAGCTGCTCACGGATCCAGGGCTCAAAATACGAGATTCTGGTAAACACCTTAGGGAAGATTGACTTTTTCTTTCCACGAGAAACAATGCCATGAGCCTTCCCATTGCAGACTAATGGGCCACCAGAATCACCCTGTGACATGAAAGGAATGACAGGAGTCAGACACAGCACAGCTCTCCCTGCATTAAGGAACAAGATTCTTCCTCCTCCCTCCCTCCATGGGAAGAACCTCCCCTCCCAAGCTCCTCCCTCCCTCCAGACCCAGCTCTGCAGGGTTTGCAGCTGCCTCCCTACTCCTCTAAGCCCAGGCATGAAAATATTCAGCCCTGGATGCTCTTTGAGATTCAAAAGCTCAAAAGGATTATCGACCTACTTTAGACATGAGGAAATATCCAAGCCATCCTAGCAAGAAGATCACATAAAATTTACATGTTGGAGCACTGGTTAGGCTGGGTAGAACATGCCCAAGTAAGTAAAAAAGCAAGTGATGTTATAGTTGGGAAAATACACCCCAATTCAGGGAGCAGGTCAGCTTCAGAGATTCTGTGAGGACCCTCAGCTCATCATTCTTTCTGGTCTCCTTTTACTTTCACCTGAGAGCCAAGCTGAATGTCCAGTCCCAACCTCATCCCCAAGCCTGCAGCCCAAAACAACACTTACTTTGTAAGTTGCCTTTTTAAGGTACTCATCACCAACACAGATCATAGACTGGCGCTGGTAGTGACGGAATATGGGCTGACATGTTTTCTCATTCTGCACCTTCAGGTCCACCTCCATCAACACATCAGTCGTGTTTCCTGTCACTGATGTCAAGCCCCAGCCACACACACTACATTTAGCTTTCTCTTTCACATGTTCACTGCTCTTGGCAAAGGAGATAACTTGCACATTCTTATTGATCTTGGCCTCTGGCTTCAGCTGTTGGGAAGAGAGAACAAGGGGTTAGAGCCAGCAAAGGATTGGGAACAAGTTCACAGGTGTGGGGAGGTGAGCAGGGGGAGATCCCTCAGCCTGGAAGGTGTTGGGCCGTACCTTCAGCAGCACGATGTCGTTTTGAAAGCCATCCCGGGAATATTTGTGATGGATGACCCAGTGTCCAACACGGAACTTCTGCTGGCTCTTTTCTGGGACACTGATGTTGTGGGCTCCCAGAGTCACATTGATCCTCACAGGCCTGCCAGGAAAAACCAACATGTTCCAACAGGAACACAGCCCCCAGTGCAGGGGCTTGGAGGGAGCTGGTGGTGGATCAACCTCCCCAGAGAGCAGTTCCCAGCACATTGTGGGTTCCTTCCACAATCCAGCTGAGGATCCCTCACCCCACACTGACACAGGTGGGAGCTGCCCCATCCTGAAGACAAAGGGGAAGCAGAGAAGGGGAGACACTGGCCCCTCTTCTCCAGCAGTACCTCGAAGCCCTGGTAGGAATCAGAAACCTCGAGAGCACTGTGAGCATTCCTGTCCCCAAGGACACTCAGCCCCTGGCAGACACAGAGGACAGCTCAGCTCTCAGAGATCCCTGCTCTGCCTGAAGGGACACGGGGTGCTCTTTCAGCCCAGACCAGGGCTGAGGCCCTTCAGACTGGACAAAATCTCCTGTACAAGAAAGACAGGATCTTACCCTTTATTAGCCACACAGTGAGCTGCTGAGAGCACTGCATCTGCGCGAATCAGGAACCCTCCACAGGAGTAATTTTTGGAGCCATCTTGAATTTCTAAATAAGCCATGTAAGGTCTGGAGTGGGGCTTAACTTTCCGTCCACCAATGATCCTTCCTGGAAGAGAGATGGGAAATGTTAATATCACAAATGCTGCTATTTCCTGGCAAGTTTGGGGCTGCATGAAGGGAGAGGCTCATCCTCAAATGTCACCTGCCAGTGACACCAACATCTCTCCTTCCTGGGGCTGCCCAAAGCATTGCTGGTGCACAATGGAGAGAAAGACCAGCAGCTCTGCCTGGGGGTGACTGAGCACACCTGGCTCTGCATGACCACAATGCCATCAAAGGGCACAGCTCTGGTGCCTGCAAAGCCTCACTGGTTTCAGGCACAGTCTGAGCTGAGAGATAAGAGGAGAGAGGGAAGTGTGAGAGTAGAGATGGGAGAGAAGGCAAGGCAGGAGCCTTGCCTGAGATTGCCTGCTCAGTGTCCTTCTGTGTCCTTGCTGGTCTAAATCCCATCTCTGTGTACTCACCAGCCCCAGCCCAGGGCAGAAGGACAAAAGCATTTGTGAGCAGAAGGAGAAGCAGCATCTTCAACCACTGTCCTGAGGAGCCAAAGCACTTGTTGTGGGCAGGCAGGAGATGGGTACAGAATGGCAAGCTTTTATATCAGTGGTGTGAAGCTGAAACAGCAAACCTCAGCCTGCCTTCAGCTTTGTCATTGGCTGCTTCTGTTCTCACAACCCCCAGACTGTGGCTTGGTGAAGGGCTCATGACACATTCTCTGATTTAGTCACAATCTTCCTAGAAAGCTGGGGAGATCTGGTCTTGTTCAGAGCACCCACAGTTCACAGGAGGGGAATGGGGCATCTGTTGAGTGCACATCCCATAGGAGACCTTTGGAGAGAGCCCCTGGCACCCTTCATGTCTGCTGGTTCCTTTTGGATTTTTTTCCTTTTCATTTTGTGTTCCCCCTCCCCATCCTCTGCTAGGAATGGTGAGAGCTGGCCAGGACCAGGCAAGGCTCCTGGCTCTTATCAGAGGGGGCTGACTGCCGTCAGAGGTGTCCTTGGGAAATCAGAAAGCTCCAATCAGAGTAGCTAAGGGACAAGGCCAGTGGGAACCTCACAGCCTCAAAACTGGTGTGTTCTGGATGATCTGACAAGCCCACAGTGATGAGAAAGGCTGAGGTCCAGAAGAGGTCTGGGAAGTCAGAGTGTGGGCCCAGGTCCCGATCAGGAGGTGCCCGGGCCAGCTGGAGCTCAGGTGAGGACCAGGGTCAGAGTGTCCTCCTGAGAAGGGGAGCATCCATGTCTGAGGTCTCTCTGGGAGCTCTGGCTCCAGAGTTATGGGCTGGAAGGGACTCAGCCTTGCCCTGACCCTCCTTTGGCCATAAGCCCAGCCACTGAAACCTCCAGGATGTTCCCAAGTTTATGTGGCTGCAGTTTGGAGAAATAAATCCTTGAGAGCACACTGGCATTCCCCCTTACCCTAAAAAGTTCTAAAAAGACAATGGACAGTGGGACAGGTCCTGGGCATCCTCCTGAAACCTGTTAGGGGGAAGGGATTGGGGTGGAAAGGAGGAGTTCCTATGAAAGCAGCCCACAAGCAGCAATTCTGCAGAGCCAGAGCGCAAGTGGCTCACAATTAAAGGTGATTCTGTCCCAGTCATGGTCTGTAATCAACACCCTCAGTGCTGCAGTCAGGTGGCCTCAGCTGTGGTGACAATGGAGATGTGGCCTTTAGGCCCAGCCATCCCTTTCAGTACTGTGGATACCCTGGAGAAAGGAGGCTTATGCAAAATAAAGATAAAATGGGGAGAAGGAAAGAGAACAGTCTTGAGCTGCACCAGGGGAAATTTAGGTTGGATATCAGGAAAGAGTTTCTTACAGAGAGAGTGGTAAACTACTGGAATTGTCTGTCCAGGGAGGTGGTGCAGTCACCATCCCTGGATGTGTTTAGGAAAAGATTGGGAGTGGCACTCGGTGCCATGGTTTAGTGGAGGTGTTGGGGCATGGGTTGGACTCGATGTTCGTTCTCTTCCCTCCATGCACTAAATAAGCCCAGCTCTCTCAGCCTAATCACACTGGGGAGGTGCTCCAGCCTCCTGGATCTCTGGCCCTCCTTGGATCAGTAGGTCCATGGTCCATGGTCCATTTGTGCAGCTCCATGTGGCCCTTATGCTTGGGGCCCCAGAGCTGAGCACTGTTCTGCAGGTGGGGTCTCAGGAGAGGGGAGTTTATGGTTAGAATTATCTTCCTTGACTTGCTGGCCCTGCTGCTCTTGATGCAGCCCAGGACAGGATTGATTTCTGGGCTGTGAGTGGACATTGACAGGATAAATCCAGTTTTTCATCCACCAAACAGCCTCCAGTCCTCCTCTGCAGGGCTACTCCCAACTCAGTGCATTGCCCAGCCCTGGGATTGCCCTCACCTCTGTTCAGGACCCTGTGCTTGGCCTTGTTGAACTTTCTGAGGTTCTCCCCAACCCAGCTCTGTCCTGTCAAGGTCCCTCTGTAGGGTATCCCTTCCCTCTGCAACATCAACCCCACTGCTCAGCTTGGGAAGCAGCACCTCTGCCTGGAATGCACCTCACCTAAAGCAAGGACTTGCAAGTTAGGCTGAGCTGAGCTTTAATGCATGGAGCTGCAGGGGTTCTGTGTCTGAATAGAAATAAAAGAGTCACCCAGACAGGTCCTGCTTTCCCTGATCCTCCACTCCCACCACTGTGGCTGGCTGGACATGGAAGCCCACATTAGGCTGGGTGATCTGTGCACTAAAAATTAAGCCAGGATAAGGGAGGTGGCTGTCTCAGCTCCCAGCAGAGTCAAGAAATCTGGACAGGGAATGTGCTCACCTTAAAGGTGACACCACAGTGGTCACGCTGCTCCTCCTTAGGCTCCATGGACAGCTCAGTCTCAACCCCAATTTCTTGCCAACCTCTGCTCTTCCCTTACATTAGATTATTACAAAGATCTCTGCATCACAGTCCTCTTCCAAACTTCTCCTCAGTCAGCTAAATGGCATGAGCTAAAAGCACAGTGTCTCAAGTTTTAGAGAAATAACATGGTAATAGCAAGTGAACTTGGGGACCCTGTGAGGAAGTTCTAAGGGAAGATGGGAGCTGCTCATCTGCACTCACAGCCCAAGATGACTGAGCCCTTTCCCTGATGGGAAGTTACTGCCTCTATTTGGCTGCTGAAACAAAAATCCAATTTCTTACAAGAAAAAAGAAAAAGCATATGCAGAATAAACCACAACTTCTTATTTTCCCCCCATAAACTCTTTAACTATTCCCATAATGATATTTCAGAGAACTGCAGAAACCAGAAGATTCTGCACATTTCCATTGCCTCTGGTGAATACTCTGCAGGGATTCTGCAATTCTTTTTCCCCATCCCAGTTTGCTCCTGTGTGTCAGTGAATAATTCCATCTCAAATCCTTATAAACATAAATGTATTTTCTGCTTGAAAATTGCAGAATTTTTCCACAGGTCCAAAAAAGGAAAGCCACTTCTGGTATGAAACCCTGTTTTCTAAAAATCCACAGTTAATACTGTGTATTAACTCATTATTTGTTCTCATTTCCCATAAAAAATAGGACCTTCGGGTAGACAAAAAGCAATTTGCTTTCATCTCTAATCCAACCTTTCTTTTTTACCTCAGTAATCTTCATAACATAAAAGATTGAGCTGCAGCAAAACCTGAAATACAGAAATGCTGGGAGACTGCTCTGACTCTTCCCTCAGACCTCTCCCAACACATGGGGAGTGTCTCTGAGGCTGGTTCTGTTAAATAAGATATATTACAAGTGATAGACAAGCATATTCAGGTCATTTTCTCTTTCACAGTATAACCACAGGCACTGGCAGCCTGTGGAATTACTCATCCTTCCAGTAGTTTTGGCAGAAAGAGCAAATACCTTCAGCAAACTCCTGTTTCTGTGATCCAAGTTCACAACAGCTACGGGATCTCATTCTCAAGTTACAAGATGAAAGCACAGCTCTACTCAGAGGAGCAGGGGATGCAAACCTACCTCCAACAGAAGCCTCCAACAGCCTTCCCTTATAGGATCCCTGATGCCTTTGTTAAGGGAAACGATGGGATTCAAGAGGAAAGCAAAATCTCCAATCACCTTGCACTTCTGGTCATTCAGAAAAAAGTAACAGTCATATAATTAGCAATACTAGATTTTGTCACCATGGGGCTAATTAAGAAGTTCTTGTAGTGCTTCAAGCCACGTGGATCAGGACCACGTGCAGATGCAGGAACCTTGTGATGATAATTGGAGCAGAGCTAAGATGGGAATTTTCATGGCAGTGTAGTCACTTCTCCCCTTTGCAAGATGAGAAAATGCAAATTACAACTCTCCCCACCAGCAGCTGGAGTAGGACAGCCCCTCACAGCATGTGTGCTGATTCTGGGGGAGGCACCTGTGTGTACATCCCACAAACCAGGTGTGCAGATGTGTGTCCAGCAGCAAAAATTCCCACCAGCTGGCAAGCAGGGAACTCCAGGTCTGGGCAGGGTTACCAGGAGGGCAAGGGATCCATGTTGGTACCTGGAGGTACCTGCAAGTGTGGTGTGCCTTTGGGATGAGCTGCCGAGTGCTGCTGAGTCTTTGGTGTGGCCGGCTGGAGCAGCTGGCAAGGAGGGGACTGTGGGATGGGTCAGGAGGCTGTGGTTCATGCTGGAGTGCTGGGGGACAGAGGGGTCACACCAGAGCTCAGAGTTGTGAGTGTGCAGTGCTTGTGAACCCTGTGGTGTCACAGAACTCTGCCAGCCCCACCATGCACGGTGCCTGGCTGTCACCTGGGTCCTGTGTGTCCTACATTGGCTGGGGCTGTACAACAGCCCTGTCAGTGTCACCTGTGTGTCACTGTCCATGCCTCTGTGTGTGACACCAGCTCAGCAGCAGGGCTGGCTGACCCTACAAACAGGAAAGGAACAGCTGTGAACTCAGCTTGGACAGAAACCCTGGGGGCCCCCAGGCTGGGGTGGCAGTGGCCACACAGGAGAGTCCTGGGCCACCAGGCTGGGGTGGCAGTGGCCACACAGGAGAGTCCTGGGCCACAGCTGCTGAAGGCAGCAGCTGCTCTTTAAGTGGCTGAACAAAAGCATTCACCCCTTAAGGAACAGAGAGCCTGCCCCGAGGCACAGGGCACAGCAGTGCCTCAGATACACCTGCAGAAACTCTGCTAGCCCTGAGCACTGCAATGCCAGCACTGGGGGAACACACTCAGGATCACAAGGTCTGGCAGCCTGGGGACCAGGGCTTCCTCAAGGTCATCAAAACCAGACACATCCAATTGAGATTTCAGCCTGATGTCACCCAAATGTGCATCTTGGCTGGCTCTACTGCAGAGAAAGGGGCATGGGGTGTGTGTGAATTTATCAAGATGGAAAGTCTGAACTGCACTCAGAAGGCAGAGCTTCCAGATCCCATACACAGAGTCAGATGACAGAAGCTCATTTAAACCTGTGATGTATTTAAGCAAACATCATACAGAGGCAACTTTTCCAAAGTCCTGAGTGAGTTACAAATCCAGGCAGCAAGTCCAAGGCCTGGGAACTGGCAGTGGCAGTTCTCTGTGGGATACAAACACCTCTTTCAAAAGAGCTGAAGGTGACACTTCTTCTGCACTGGCCCAGAAGGAACTGGCTCTGTATCTCCAAGCAGGTCAGCCCACTCTCTCAGACAGGAACCTGAAGCTCTTGGGAAGAGGAAGGAAGCTGCACCGAACTTCCACACAGCAAAGACACTGCCCAAGCAACTCACGTGTATCTCAAACCATGTTTGCTTTCAGGACTATTCCCAAAGCCTCATTTCACCCAGCTGTGCTGACACTAACTGCAGGGACTATCCCCAGATCCATCTACAGTCCCATTCCCATTTTCCTGCCTGGAAAGCCAGCACACTGCCATCCTGCCAGGAGACTGGGGCATTGAGACTTCACCAAGACTGATCCTTCAGCTGCTCTCACTACAGCACGGCATAAAGCAGAAATATGTGGACTGCAGTTGCTCTGGATGGTAAAGAGTAGGTCTTTATCTGCCTCAAGTGCCTTGCAATAGAATCTTCTAGTCCCAACTAATATCACACTAGGAGTATTTCTCCAGAAGTACTGCTGTAATAAACTTCACTGCTCTGTGGACTTCACACCCTGCAACCCACTTCAGGATGTGGAGGTGGGTAAAGGGAAGCATGTGGATACATTTCTGCCACTGTGAGATGATGAAACTGCAATCTTTACCAGGGCAGAGGTGCTGCTTCCCAAGGCAGACCAGGCAGCTTGGATATTCCCAGTGCCCAGCCAGGGGAACTCCCTGAACACAAGCACCACCTCGTGGGATCAACAGAAGAAAACCACCCTGCTCGGAGGTAAGCACAATGAAGGCAATAGCTGAAATGCTCCTTTGGGCTAAAGCTGTGACTTGCACTGCCTCACACCATGATGCACCACCCAGATCTCAGCACAAGCTGAGATGGAATGGGCTCTTGGCCAAGGCAAAGCAGTCCAGGGGCCACAGTCTGACTGTCACTCTTTTCCCCACAGGCTGGCAAAGCAGTGTTCTCCTTCATCCCTGCCACAGCACAAGGGCTGTGGAACCCTGGCAGGGTGTAACTCGTTGGACTGGACTCAGCTGAAGGTGCTGACACATCAGCTTGGTACCAGCCACAATGAAAAGACAGGACAGAGTCTCCAAGCACGCTGTATTCAGCACCCTAAGATGGATCTTCTCCCACAACCACCAAGAAAGAGATTTTAGCTCCTCTGCTTTGCTTATATCATCATGGGGAAAACCAGGACTTCCAGTACGATGGAGGAATTACAGCAGCATTACAACCTGTTTGCTGCTCCCACACCTCTCACAGGAGAAGACACTACACCCCCAGCTGCCTTACCAGCAGCTCACACACACCATGGAAAAGGGAAGATGGGCAATTCCACAGTCACAATCCCTTGAGGGGCTCATGCCCTTCCCCAAATGCAGGTAATGTTGAGATTCAAGTGGCAGTAAGAGGATGAGTCCTAAACTGGGCATGCACACAGGGAGATACAGGGGGAAAGATCACTCACCCCTTCTGTATGGGGATGGGGAGTGTCAAGGGCCAGGGCTCCCCTCTTTGATGGGAAGGCACCTGAACCCAGCTGGGCAGGCCTTAAGCCACGATGTCCTTCAGAGCTGCAGGCAGCTCAGGGAAGATGAAGCTGTAGCCACTGTCCAGGGTGCGTTTGGGCAGCACCCTCTGTCCCTCCAGCAGCATCACCGCCCGCTCTGCCCCAAACACGGTGCGCACGGCCCAGCCGGGCACCGGCAGCAGCGCCGGGCGCCCCAGGGCCGCAGCCAGCTCCCGAGCAAAGCTGCCATTGGAGGTGCCAGGGGAGGATGGGGCAACTCCATTGAGGATGCCGTGCACAGAATCTCTCTCCAGGGCATGGCACACGATCCCAGTCAGGTCCCGGATGTGGATCCATGGGAAGGGCTGGAGTCCAGAGCCCATGGGGCCTCCAAGTCCCAGGCGGAAAGGCAAGAGCATCTGAGCGACTGCACCACCATCTCGACCCAGCACCACACCTGGGGGGACAGGAAAGTGAGAACAGGTGCCCTTGCCCAAAGGGAAAAACCCCCTTCACACCCACACCTACAAGCAGCAGAATCCTCAGAGGGCTGGACTGCAACGGGATCCCAACAAGGAGAGACAGAACTGATGCCCTTTACCCACCTCTTCCTACTCTTGCCCCAGCAGCAAAGAGAGTCACCCTTAACAAGCAGGATGCCCCATCTCACCTGATCTCACCACAACTCCACGAGTTGGGCTCCCAGGAATGAGAGCAGCAGCCTCCCACGAGCTCACCAGGCGCGAGAAGAAGTCAAAATCCCCTCCTGGACTGTCCTCAGTGTACTCAGCTGTGGGGCTGGGGCGGTAATAACCTGCAGGATAACAGCAGAAAGGGGATCAGGGCTGAATGATGACACCAAGCCCCCCTTTCCCCATCTCTGCTTCCAGGAGCCCAGAACTCCTGTGAGGAAAGGCTGAGAGAACTGGGATTGTTCAGCCTAGAAAAGAGACCTAATTGCAACCTTCCAGTACCTGAAGGGAGTCTACAAGAGAGCAGAAAAGAGACTGTTCACAAGGGCCTGGAGTGCCCGGACAAGGGGGAATGGCTTCAAACTGAAAGTCAGCTTAGATTGGCTGTTAGCAAGAAAATATACCCTGTGAGGGTGGTGAGGCCCTGGCACAGGTTCCCAGAGAAGCTGTGGCTGCCCCTGGATCCCTGGAAGTGTCCAAGGCCAGGTTGGACAGGGCTTGGAGCACCCTGGGATAGTGGAAGGTGTCCCTGCCCATGGCAGGGGTGGCACTGGATGGTCTCAAAGGCTCCTTCCAGCCCAGACCAGTGTGAGATTCCATGAGCTCATCCCTGCACCAGGGACACCCTCACATGAACAGCACAGGGTCTCTGATGGTAATGCTGACAGGTTTCTGAATACCAATGCACTCTATGGGTTCAGCAGGATGCACTGACACTCAGGCAGCCCCAAAACCCAACCAGGCCTGCAGGCACCACAGTGAGCTGGCTGGAAGGAGCCTGCTTTAGTACTGGGCATCACAGAGCACAAACCATGGCAGCTTTAAAGACTGCAGCAAGCAGAACGCTGGAGATAATGCAGAGGGCTTCAGCTGAGGCCTTACTTAGACTAACTGATTCTACAGAATGTCTAAAGGCTTTCACAGGAACACACAGAAAAGCTTCTGTCCTAATGACACCAAGACAAAACAAAGACCCACACTCCTCTCCAGCAGTATTAAAAAGCTTATCAAGGCTTGCCTAAACACAGTGACATTGATGGCAATGACCCTGACATTTCAGGGCAAGACACATGCTCCTGTGGAACTGTTCCTCTCTGCAGGTCAAGCCTCTCCAGGTCAGCCTGAGTGAGGTCCTGGCCAGGCCCAACCAATACCTACGCCAGTGACGAGGACCCAGGCCTGGGGTGGCTTTTCAGCAGCAGCAATGGCTTTGGCCAAGGTCTTCGTGGTCTCCACCCGGCTGCTGATGACCTCCTTGCAGAAGGCATCGCCCCACCTGGGAAAGGGAGAACCAGGGATTCAACACCTCACAAGGACACCCCAGAAACACTGCCAGCAAGGGGACCCCAGCCCACACCCACTCACGAGCACAGGAGGGGTCACAGGAACTCCCCCACTCCTGGGCAAAGGGGGACATCATCTTACAGCATAAATGCAGGGGAGCTTTGGAAGATGATGGCTCTTCACTTCCCTTAAAAGACTGTGGGGTTTGGACTGCTTTAGGACAAGGTCAGCAAAGCAGCTAGACACTAAAGCTGGTGTTCCTCCTAGAAGTCAAACTTTGGTTCTGATTTTGCATTATCAAATGTAGGCACCCAACGGCCTTTTGGAAAGGTGGAACTCGTTTTTCTGGCCTCCAGCTGTAGATCCAGGAGAGAACCTTTCTTCCAAAGGTCTCTCAGAACCTACCAGGCCCACAGAAATGTTCTGGATACTTGAGGATGAATGTCAATAGCTGGTTAACTCAAGAGCCTCCTGGTCATGTTGTTTCCTCCCTTTCCACATTCTCTGCCAACACAGGACTGTCCTGCCTCCACCTTGTCCCAGCAGCACTATGGAAATCCAAGTCACCTGCGTAAAGGGTTGAGGACATTTTCACCAGCCAAGTTGACCACGGCATCGCACACGGGCAGCCCGGAGCGGGACAGCTCCTCCTGGCAGGAATAATAGAGACATCACACATCAGGCCTCCCTTCTGCTCAAACCTTCCCTGCAACAAGCAGGGCAGACTCCTAAGAACTCCAGCTAGTTTCCTCCTCACATTTCCAGAGCACATGCACGAATGGAGAAGGTTTTGCTCCCTGGAGCTACAGCAGTACCCATCCCAATGACTGTGACCCATGCAGCACCGAGCAGCCCAAAAGGTCATCCACAGGAGCCAGACTTCCCCTGGCAGAGTCTCTGCATGCCATGGCAAGCCAGGGCACTCAGGCTGGTTTCTCATCCCTGTCACCTTCACCCCCCGTGCCCGCTCCCATGCCATACCCAGCTGATGCGATCCTTGCCCCCTTGGCGAGACACATGGGTCACTTGGTGCCCTCGGCTCCGCAGCAGCTGCGTCAGGGCTCTGCCCACGAAGCCTGTCCCACCACCTGGCGAGACAGAGACACACAGACAGACAGACAGACAATCACGGCTGTGCCCCTGGGCCAACACTGCCCGGCCGGGGGTGCCTCACTGCAGCCCGCGCACCATGGCCAGCCTCCCATACCTGGGGGGAAGAAGAAGGGGCTTGGCTCCAAGCCAGCGGGCAGCACCCGCACACCAGGACCGCCTGGCCCTTCTCCAAACCCGCCTGGCCCTTTCTCCAAACCCGCCTGGCCCTTTCTCCAGACCCGCCGTCCCCTCACGGCCCCGCCGCCTCAGGCCCCGCACTCACCCACCACCACCCGCATTGTGGAGCCGCGCATGCGCCCAGCAGCGCCCCCCGCGCATGCGCTCCCCCAGCGGGCGGGAAGCTGCTCCAGGGCCGGACGGTGCTCGGGAATGGGCAGCGGAGCGGGAACACTCGGGGAACGGAGCCGAGCGGGGCTGGAGACATGGGGAATAGCCCAGGGGGAGACTCGGGAAACGAAAGAGAGCGGGGCTGGAGACATGGGGAATAGCCCGGGGCCCAGGGGGACACTCGGGGAACGGCCCGGGGCCTGGCTCTGGGCTGAGCGGGGCAGCAGCGGGGACACAGCGACCCAAGGAGTTCGTCAGGGCATTTATCAGCTCGTTAAAAGAGCAGCAGTGTGCCCAGAGAAGCTGTGGCTGCCCCTGGGATCTCTGCAAGTGTTCAAGGCCAGGCTGGACCAGGCTTGAGCAGCCTGGGATGGTGGAATGTGTCTCTGCCTGTGGGATGAGAGGAACTTTAGGGCTCCTTTCAACCCAAACCATTCTGCAATTCTATGATTCTGTTATTCTATGAAGTGTTTTTAACATTGCTGGTAGAAAACAAAGAATTGTGCAGTTGGGAATTAGGCAGGGGCTGTTCTCATTGACCCTGAGCCTCCATTCTCCCTCCCACCTGCTTGCAATGTCTCCTTGGGGCCATGGGAAAAGAAATTCTTTCAAGGATGTAATTCTGCCACTGGACTTCAAATGTCTCTTCTGAAATGTGATGAAACACACACTGCAGACACAGCTTCCCACCTGCAGGCAGCCTGTGCTTCACGCAGAGTTGCCTG
Source organism: Eopsaltria australis (assembly GCA_034509425.1). Taxonomy (NCBI): domain Eukaryota; kingdom Metazoa; phylum Chordata; class Aves; order Passeriformes; family Petroicidae; genus Eopsaltria; species Eopsaltria australis. The sequence goes on from JAVTVJ010001824.1 coordinate 26,839, forward strand.
TGTTGTCAGCTCCTGTTGCCTATGTCCTGTGAAGAACAGAGGGTGACAACAACCTGTGGGCCAGATCTCTCACACTGGTGGCTCTTCTGAAGCAGGAACAAGTGCTGGAGATACTTCCACCTATCTGCCTGCAGCTTAGTCCACCTTATCATCTGTCCTTGTGTGCACATACAGCTGTAGCCATTGCACCATCCCACCATCCATCCCTCCACCCATCCATCCACCCATCCATCCATTGACCCACCCATCCATCCTAGATTTTTTTATATTTCCTGCTTTTACTGACCATCTAGAAACACAAAAGACTCTTGAAAGCAGGTCCTGATGTCCTTTATTTTCCATTCTAAGCATCTGTCCATACCAAACTGGACACTGTTCATCTCAACTTCAGCAAAGATGCTAAAGAAACCCTTTCCTTTTTAACTGTTTTTTCAGGGACCCTTTCACCTCCTTGTTTCGGAGGGTGTAAATGAAAGGGTTTAGCATGGGAATAACAATAGTGTAGAAGATGGAGATGGTGTTGCTTTTGTTGGGTGAAGATTTGGCTCCAGGCTGAGCATACATGAAGAACACTGTCCCAAAGAACAGGCAGATCGTCATCATGTAGGAAGAGCAGGTGGAAAAGGCCTTGTGCCTGCTTTCAGCTGAAGGCATTTGGATAATTGTGACGATTATATAACCATAGGAGATAAAAACCACCAAGGCAGTGCCCACAATTATTGACCCACATATGGCTAGCATCACGAGTTCATTGATAAATGTGTCGGAGCAGGAGGCGTGGATCACTGCAGCAACCTCACAGAAGAAGTGATTTATTTCTCTGTGCCCACAGAAGGACAAACTGAACGTAAGGCCTGTCTGGATGGAGCAGTTGATGCAGCCTGACAGATAAGAGCCCATCACCAGGAGAACACAAAGCCTTTTGCTCATGATGACCTGATAGAGCAGGGGATTGCAGACGGCAGTGAAGCGATCATAAGCCATGACAGCGAGGAAGAAAGCTTCTGTGGTACCAAAGAGAGAGAAGAAGAACATCTGTGAAGCACAGCCCTGGTAGGAAATGCTTCTTTTGCCCAGTAAGAATGCCAGTGTTGCCCTGGGAGTGATGACAGAGGAGTAGCAGATGTCCAAGGTGGACAAGTTCTCCAGGAAGAAGTACATGGGAGTGTGCAGGTTGGAGTCCATCCTGATGACGAGGATCATGCAGACATTCCCCACCACAGTGACAATGTACATGATGGAGAAGAGAACTGAGAGGAGGAGTTGTGATCCTGGCTGGGATTTGAACCCAACCAAAATGAACTCACTTATCGTGGTGTGGTTTTCCATCTTTTCTTTCAGATGATGTTCCAAGAGGAAATTAGGATGCAGCAGATTGCAGATATTGTGCCTAGAGAAGCAATTATTGAAGAATAAGACAAACAATGAGATATATGAAACACAAGAAATATTAAAAATAGACAGATGGAAAAAAGTATAAAATTCATTGACATATAATACCTGTAGGATTTTGTAAATTATTACAGCATAATTTTAAACTGATTACCCTGTAATATTACCTTCAGTATAAAGAAACATTCTGCATGCAGCTTATCCAACCTGTTTTAATTTAATAAACTTTACAATCAACTAGAAACTGACATTTCATTCTACAGTTAAAGACCTACTTCAGATTTAATGCGGCAGAAAAAATCTCATACGAAGATTGCAGCTAACCCACAAAAGACCACTCTCCCCTAAACAAAAGAACAAGTGAATGTGCAAAACAATTAAAAATATATGTGAGCCAAGAAAAGTATTAAAAGAATGTGGATAATTGTTAAAAAACCCCAAGTCTGTTATTTAAAAAACTGACACTTTCTTATGTGAGAAACTGAGCTTTTTCTTTCATAAAAGTACTTGAAACAAAACCTTCAAGTGTTGAGATTTCTGAAATAAGTTTTCTCTACTCAATTCACATAGTATGTTAAAAATTGACTAATTGACAGAGTGTTTCAAGTAATTCCTTTTCAATTCTATTCAGTAATTTTATTTTCCTAAGCCAGTTGTCCTCTCACCTAGGCTTGAATATATTCTGTGGGTTGATGCCTACATGAGAACTCATAGTTTGGATGCCTTTAAATTCACAGAATTTAATTGCACAGAAACAAACACTCCAGCTTTAAGATATTGACCATTGAAGGTATGAATCCTGTTTTAAGATTTTCTGATCTAAAGGGAAGTCCAGCTATTCTGTCAGTAAAAATATGGATGTAGATGTACAAAACAGAGTGATAGAAATCCCCATCCAGTTGCTGGTGTTTTGTTTGGTTTGCTGTCATTTCCCTTAGATAATTTGCCTGCACCAGCATGTACCTAATCCTTTCAAAGCACTGAATTAATCTTTTAACACATTTCTCCAACAATCCCTACATGGTCCTTGAAATGCAGCCTCAGCTCTAGGTACCCTCAGAAGCTCTGTTTAATCTTTGTTCTTATTTACCCACGAGTCTTAGAAAAGGGAAATAAATTTGGAGAAAGAATTTTTCTTTGCATAACCTTGCTCATCAAATATTTTGGCTGGTTTTCCTGGGGATTTTTGTGTGCAGAGAGCTCAGGTTTAGGCAGACAAGGTCAAGCATCCAGTCAAAGCCTTTTCAAGCCTGCTGTCGACAGCTTTCACAGTTCCTTACTGTCAAAAGAGAGAAATAGATGCATCCACAGTGTGATTCTTCCAGTCCCACCCTACCTGTTCAGAACCGGGGGAAAACAGTCCCTTAGAAGTCTTTGTTAGAAAAGGAATAAAGCCAGAAGAGAATAAGAAAAAAGAGATACTTCTGTCCACAATAATAGAAAATGTCAAAATTTTGTGTCACTGTGGCCAGCCATTTAACAGATGGGTGGTCTTGGATCACCTAATTGACCTTATTTTTGAATTCTTATTTTTATTCTAATTTTATGTGTAAGCATCAATGATTTAAATGTAATAGATGTAAACTTACAAAATCATTTCATAATAATCAAACATATTGTCCATTGAAGGATATCCTACATCCTATCAAAAACTGTTCAGTTGAAATAACAATTACTACTGCTTTAAGTAAATGGCTTTTTAAAGAGGCTAACAAAAACCTCAGCTAAGAATGAAGATGCTGGAGATACTCTTTTAGCCAGTGAGAGGGGAAGATTTTTGATTTTGAGAAGTCTCTGGAACTGTCTCTTGGCTGATCAAACAGAACGTCTAGAATGTAGAGACACTAAATACTGGCTTCCTGTTAATGTCCTTAATTTCCAGAAGAACTAACTGTGTTCATAAGCCCTGAGTACTACATGCTGTATAATGAAAAAAAGAGAAAACAACAGTTTTTGTTCCAGTTCTGTCACTAAATTTATCAAAGCAAAGCTCAGATTTCACACACCACAATGCACATACCTTGGAACACGGTGATTAAAGCCAGTTTTGGATTGTTGGAATTCAGCTTCGTTGAACACATTGCCAAAAAATACTGAACTCTTTTTCTGCTCAAATGATTCTTCGGTGGCCTCTTGCAATCAAGACATCACTGGCCTTTCATCTGGCTGGTTCTGAGGGCATTCTCCTTAGCACGTGGTTTATATGTACTTTACTAGGTGGACATAAAAACACTGAGGATTCAGTTTCCAGAGTCCTGGACCTTCACAGCAGACACCTGAACCTCCAATGAGATATTCTTCCCTTGTGCCATTTTGATTCTGCAAAAGAAGAAAAACACAAGGAATAAAATGATAAGGAATAAAACATAAACAATAAACTGCAATGCTGTTTCCGTGTGTCTTCTACCCCTGCTTTTTTCACTGTTTCTTATGCAGAACCTTTCCTCCCCCCTGTAGATTTCAACAAAACACTGTGGACCTAATCAAGACCTTAATTAGCCATTAGAATCTGCTTCCTTGCACGTTACCAAAATAGAACAGATACTGTTGCCTTCTCCCCAAGCTTCTCTTCTCTAAACAAAAACAAGGTTTCAGTGAATGTGTTCTCTTCTCTGGGTGGCTGGGAGAGTGTACTCACCATCTGAAACTCAGAAATATGATTGAGATGAGGGTCCAGCCTCTGAGGAGCTCTGCTCTGGAATGCAGCAACCACTCCAGCAAGGCAAGAAGCATCTCACAGCCCCTGTGTGGGTATTTCAGACACCCTAAGACATGGATATTTGGATATTTTTCAACAAGCAAACTTGCATTTCTCTCAGAACAGGAGTGTCACATTTAGCAGACTGTGTTAAATTTGCTTTGTTTTGGCACATGATTTTAAATAAATCTACATGAAATAGATGCTTCTGTTCCTGATATAATGCTTCCCAAACTTTGTGACTGACAATAGATCAATATCTTCTAAACCCAGGCTATCTTACATTTGCACACATTCTTATCAGCCCCTGAGGCAGAGAGTAAGATTGAGAGAGGTGGAAAGTTTCTCAAAAGCTGAGATTGGACTTGTAGTCTTACCTACTTTACTTGTGGGAGGTGATTTATTTACAGTACTTTAAAGGCACCCAACCTTGAATTTGCAAAAGTGTTTATTAGGAAAACTTCCAGAAATAATCTTAGATGCAAGAGAGAACTTGCATTCTCAAAAAAATTGTGTTTGAGTAAGACTTTTCTGTGTTCTCTCCTTCCCTAAGAACACTTAGGAACCCCTGTTGAATAGGTTATGAATTATTTGTTTCAGGTTTTCTAACAGCATTATTATTATGTACATAAACCCTATAATAAGTGGACGATAATCCTGTCCCCAGTGTATTTGAAGGATTTTCCTGACATTATTTCAAAACAATCACCTTCAGATCAGTGTTTTAAAACCAGTCAATGTGTGTAGCCAAATCACTGTACTAAAGGAACTTTGCATCTTGCAAAATTTCAATGAAAAACTCACTAAGAAGTATTGAAATACTATGGTTTGCACTTTATATATGGAAAATTGAAATAAAAGCCAAAATAGATTAGGTGATTATTGATGTATCAGTACTTTGATATAATAAGAATGAAGTGAGCCTGATGCTGTAATGATTTTGTCTTAGATAAATTACTTCACTGTAGCTTGTGTGGGACTAAATTCTGGATGTGTGATGAAAACCACATTGAGAACACAGGAATATTTCAGTTCTTGCTGAGCAGTGCTGGCACAGGCTGGGAGTGAGCAAGGAGCCGTGAGGGGACACAGCTGGGACAGCAGATCCAGCTGACCAGAGAGACATTCCAGACCCCATGGCATCGTGCTCAGCAATAAAAGCTGCAGGAAAAAGGAGCAAGGGATGTTTCTTCCACAGCAACAATTAGGTGTGATCCCTGTTTTCTTGAGATGGCTGAACATAAAGGCATATGTTATAGATAAATACAATAAATACCCTCCAGGGTGATAATCCATACCCATGAGTAGTAAAGGAGCTGAGAGTGGTTTGCTCAGATGTCTAAATTGCTCTGTTTAGGTATTTTTAGAATTCCTATCTAGCTGTATCTGTGGCTTTTGATTTTTAATGCAGATCTAAAGAACTATTGGATTTTTTTGCTGATGTTGTTCCTTTCTAATGGTTCACATTGTAATGTATATTCATTTTGTGTCAATTTCCTATTTTCTCAAAGCAGATTTTCTGCTAATCCCTGGAATCCAGCCAGCACCCTGCATTCCTGGTGAAAGCTCATCACTGGATAACTTCAAGATGTTCCTGACATCTCTCCTGAACGTTGTGTTCAAGTCCTCAAAAAGCTCTTGTTTGAAACAATTGGCAACACATGGCACAGTATGCACAGACAATTTTCTTCCAGGCTTCTTCCCTGCAAAGCTGAATGTTTCATCTGAAAAACTGGAGAAGTCAGTATGCTAATGCAGAGCACAGAATATCAGATACCATGGTCTTAGTCATAAATCCAGATTTAATATGGTCACATGGAGATGCACTCTGCTGACAGATTTATTTATTTGTTTGTTTATTACAGAATATTACAAGTTCTGAAGCACTGTGATAGTCTGAACACAGAGCAGTTTTCTTAGAGGCACCATTTTATTTCTAATTGATAATCAGATTTTATCATAGATGATCTGTGTTTAGCTCAGATTCACCGACTGTTTCCAGGCTCCTGCCTGAGATCATTGCTCCGGGTGAAATACTGCTGGATCCAAGGCTTGTGCAGCCTGAAGGGAATATTGAAGTGATTTATCCTTTTGAACATGTCTGAATTTCTCCATGGAACACATTATTTGGTGTGCAGTGAGGTTATTTAAGGTATTTCAGTCCTGTTGTGAAGCTGAGACAGAGCCAAGTGACAACGCAGCTGTACCAGGTGAATACCATGAGCTACTCACATTATTCCTTCTCTAATGCCATACTAGAAAAATTTCCTTCTTCAGAGGATGGTTCCTTTTATCTTAGGTATCTAAGAATGTTACAATCACCCATCCTTTCTTGCTGCCTATTTCTTTCAAAGGATAATAACAAAATCTCAGAGTAAATAAATCACACATAGATAATCTGATTTTCACATGCATTTTACAATGTTTTCTGGACTCTATTCTATCCAGGGCAAACAAATCTGGGGTTCATTCTCTGGCATTTCCAAACCTCTTTAAAAACAGAGCAATCTTTTAAGACTTTTAAGAAAGAGTGACAGCACAGATTCTTAGGGGGAAAACAAGCAAAAAAACCCCAAACCCAAACATCTCAAGTGCAAGCCATAGTACATACATAGATCTAACTGAGATATATCAAGGTCTACGTCAATAAATATGAGTAGTGTTTGAATGGATAGGAGAGTTTGGCATGGATCAAGATCTGGACCTTCTCTTTAGCGCATCAGCACTGCCAGCTGATCTTCATGTGTTGCTTTTTCCCCCAACCTGGAAAAGAAACTCAAGATCATTTTAACAAGGAGGTAACATAAAAGAGGATCTTTATTTTGAAGACCTTCAGGAGCAGTTATGGAAAGGTGTCCATAAAATCCCCCCCATCCAGGGGTGAGTACATATTTAAAAGTTTTAGGAAATTAGCATAATTGATTAAAAGCACCAATTAGGAGGGCAAGTGCTGATGCAATTCCCCCACAGATAAAGCCCCTTCTCTGGGGTCACCCCCCCAGCACTGGCTGTGCTTTGTCAATGAAAATGTACCTGAAAGAGGTGTCAGGGTTTGTCCTCGGCCTTGGTTCCCAGGAAGATCCAAGATACAACAGAGGCTTGGAGCTCTGGAATTTGTTTTGTCTTTCTGCCTGGGTGCCAATGGGGAAAGGCCATGGAAAAGCACTGAGAAAACCAACTACTAATACAATAGGCTACAAATATATGTGCAAAGAGTACAGAGAATATATAAAAGGAAAAAGACAAAAACCAAACGGCATCACATGAGCAAAGCCCCTTCCCTGGGCCTCTTCAGGTGATTTCTTTGGTGCATGTTCTGCAAGTAAAAGTCTTTCTCAAGGCAAGCCTGACCTCTTTGTTTCTAAGGCAATAAATGATGGGGTTCAGAAGTGGCACCACCACGGTGTACAGGACTGACACCAGCTTGTTGGCACGATAGGTGTACATCAGCTTGGGGTGGGCGTAAGTGAAGAGAGTGGTGGAGTAGAACAAAATCACCACGGTCAGGTGGGAGCTGCAGGTGGAAAAGGCCTTTTGCCTCCCCTGAGAGGAAGGAATCTTCAACACAGTGAGTATGATGCAAATGTAGGAGGCCACCACAGTGCACAGCGGCACCATGATCACCAGCAGAGCCAAGATGAAGTCCACGAGCTCAGCCGAGGAGGAGTCACTGCAGGAGATGTTCAGCAGGGGTGAAATATCACAGAAATAATGATTGATTTTGTCCTCATCACAGAAGGAGAGCCGGGCTATGAAGCTCAGCTTGATGGTAGAAGTGGCCAAACCACACATCCAGCAGGCAGCTATCAGCTGGGCACACAACCTGTGGTTCATGATGAGGGGGTACCTGAGGGGTTTGCAGATGGCCACGAAGCGGTCGAAGGCCATCACAGCCAATAGAATGTACTCAGTGCAAACAAAAGTCACAAAGAAATACAGCTGTGCCAGGCAGCCCTGCAAAGAGATCTGTTTGTCAGGAGACAGGACATCAGTGACCATCTTTGGCTCGATGACAGAAACGTACCAGATCTCCAGGAAAGACAGGCTCCCCAGGAAGAAATACATGGGTTTTTGCAGGCTGGGGTTGTTTCGGATGATGACAATGATAAGGAAGTTTTCCAGCACAGTTAATAAATAAGCCAGAAGTAAAGCAGAGAAGAGAAGCAGCTGCAGTTCAGCAGGGGTGGGAAAACCCAGCAGAATGAAATACATGACTTTGGTTTCATTCCTCCCACCCATCCAGTAGAAGGAAGATGAACCTTATCCACCCGCAATAAATTAATATAATGGCACCTAACTGCACAGGCCTAAATCATAGCCATACACCATCACTTACAGACACTGTAAAAGTTCAGACATCTTGTTGCTGGGTTTTTAGAAATTAATTTTATGAAATTTATCTGCTCAATTCAGAATTTTTAATTTGAAAAATTAAAGCAGGCTGTTTACATTTCATGGAGATAAAAATACTTTACAAGTCTTGTCTCATCTAAGACAAATGATGAATTATGCTATTATATTATCCATCCAGTACAAAGAAATGACAGGTTATGAGCTTATACATAGACATTCACATTGCCAATGTTTTAGTTTCTACATCTAAACATTTCCAAAGTTATATCACATATATTCCATGAACTGTGAGACAAATGAGAAGTACCTCAACGATATATTAATTTTGATATTAAAAAATCCCTCCAAACAGATCTGAAGGAGCCCACTAGAGTTTCTATATCTAAGTCTGAGCACAATTACATCTGCACAAAATCTATTGAGATAAAATATACACAGAACATCCCAGACACAGCAAATTGAAATTCAGGGTCTGGTTTGTTTGCACCTCCTCAGATTAATCCTTGAAAAATAAGAATGGCTTAGCCTGTGCTATTAAAAACAAAACTGTTCTCAACCTTCTGTAGTGGGAATCCAGTGCCTCAGCTGATCCTGGAGAATATGATCAGTAGGATGCAGATGAAGTGCAGACTGAGATGTCAGGTATGTGATTTATACCAGCACAGATAAATCAACACTTTATTTACCTCTGGTGTCTCATGAGATCTGATTCAGAAATTATAGTTAGACTCCCAATGGAAGCAATCACAGAAAGAGGAGGGATGTTTTTGTTTCCTCTGTGATTCCATGCAGGGTAGAAGTAAGAAACTTTGAAGATTTTTTTTCTGAGACACTGAACAATGGAAAAATACCAGCTGGTGTCTACTGATTTTTATAGGGCAGAGGAAAATTAAAACATACCCTGAGGCAGAGGATGTGGCAGTCTTTTACTAAAAGTTGATCTAGAAAAATATTTTAGTGCCCTAATCTAAATCCATAGCCTTAATTGTTAGTCACTTTTGGAGTGAATAATTTCACCCACATTGGAGTTCCATGCACAATCTTCAGATACACAAAGAGCCAAGCTTTGCATTTTCTGAATTGTGTAACACAGTGCAAAAATCTTCAGAGCAAAAGGAGGGTGAGAGATAATATTGGTCTGGTACCTGATGAGGTCAGTGCCTCCCAAACTGCTGCAGGTGCTGCTGGAGGGTTCTGTAGCACAAAGAATACAAAACCTGATCTGGTCCTGATGCCTTAAGTTTTTAGCTTTTATATTTTTCAGATCCTGTACTGCATTAGTGGATAACTCTGAACTCCATACAGAGTGTGAGTGAGCTCTCTGCACAGTTTGGTCAGACAAAACAATCCTTCTAAGTCTGAGAACCAAGGACTCCATCACAGCCTCAGGCCCCAAAAAGTACAAACAAAGTGAAATGGGGGGGAGCAAACTGGGGGAATGTGACTTCATTACCTGAAGCTGTAATTGGACAATTAACCCCTGAGATGCGAACAGACCCAATTTATCTCTGTCTGAAAATCTCATGGCCATTGTCCATCTTGGTGAGGCTCCTGCACTGCCCAGGGTGTATCTATTGAGGGCCTTTAATAAATACCTGCTTTACTCTCTAACTCTCTCTGATCTCTGTTCTAGGAAGCCACTCCATCAGTCCCCTCCATGCAGCCGGGTGGGAGCAGTCCCTGGAGCCAGCTATTGGTAAAATCACCTTCCAGTTGGTCTGGTGAGAATCAGATCTCTTACTTAAGCCAGAACCATGATTAAAATTACATTCACACAGTGAGAATAACGAGAGTTTAGCATCTAGGAGATTATTTCACTGTTGGAGCACACAGGTTGATTTAATTTGCAAATACATTAGAATCTAGTGACATTTGCCATACCTTATGGTGTGTTGGTTGAATTCTAACTCCTGAGCAAAGCCATACGTGCACGCTCAGCAATGTAAGGGCATCTCAGGGAAAAGGCAGCTTTAAAATAATGTAAGTGCACAGAGAAGGAAGAGTGGTGTTGTCAGAAGCACAAGTGTTAGTTCTTACCTCATCTCTGTTGGGCTGATGAGGGTCCAACTACCATGGACCAATTTTGGGATTCCCACAATTCAAGGAAAATGTGGATAAATTAGAGAGGTGTTTACTAAAGCCTGCCAAGATGTGAAGATGTGACTCAGGGTATGAAAGGAAGTTGATGTAGCTGGGTTTGCTCCAAATGGGATACTGGAGGCTGTGCTGTGATCTGACAGTGACAAAGTGTAAAAAAGACAAAGACAATAATTTGCAACTCAGTAGCTGCTGTTTAGGCCATGAGAAGATGTGAGTCAGTGCTTGAACAGTTTCCCAGAGAGATTTTAGGGCTGCTGATGTTTTCAGCTCTCAGCTGCACCAGCCACAGCTGACATAACAAAGACATGCAGAGAGTTATGCTATAAAAGGGAAGTCAAATTATCAATATATTCACATCTGGAGCACTGCAGGCAGTTCTTGGCTCCCCAGTGGAAGGGTGATGAGGATACCCTGGAGAGCATCCATTCCCTACACACCACTGAATGTACTGCTCATGTGTTGGTATTTATTCAGTGGGTAGCTACAGCCAGGTTCACTTCCCTCAATTTCTGTTGCAATTTGAGGTGCCATGGGCTTTTCCATTTGACATCCAAATCAGAGAATCATACAAAAACTCAGGTTGGAAGGACAGAACTTTACTTCCAGAATATTTTAACTCACTCTGCTCTCACAAACATTTTGGTGTGGTCAGGTTTTTCAGGGACATGTCAGGTCAAGCTTTGAAAAGTTCAAAGGGCAGAGATTCCATTAGTTCTCTGGGACTGTGCTGTGGTGCTTAATCACTCTGATTGTTTTTGTTTGATTTTTTTTTTTTTTTTTTGGAAGAAAATTATGTTATCTGTAATTTTCTATCTTTTCTGAATTTAATTTGTTGCAACAAGTTCCTGTTGGTGTCTTTTTAGGCATGCACAATTAAGAATTGCCTCTATCTCCTCTGTAACATCCTTCAGGTGGTGGCAAACTGCAACTAAACATCTCAACATTCTCCTTTCCAGACTTAAAAAACTGCTTCCATCTGCCTCTCTTTGTCTGCTGTGTGATCCCACCCTTCTGTCATTTTTAACTCTCTGCTGGACTGTCCATTTTGTCTTTCTTGCAGTGGAAGTGGCAGACTGGACACTGTTGATGTAATAGAGTGAAGGGTCATTTACACACTGACAATACAGCCAGGGGTCAGTTGGTCATCCCTGCAGAAGGACACTGCTGCCTGATCTCAATTTGTCTTCCAGGACCTCCAGGTCCTTTTCTGCAGAGCTGCTGCCCCATCAATGAATGCCCTGCTGAATGACTGGATAATTCTTTCACAGGTGCAAGATTTTGCATCTGTGTGTTGAATTACCTTAAAGTTCTTCCTGACCTCTCCTTGGAATGTTACTTTAAGGAAAGACCTGTGTTCAGATAACTGATTCTTCTCTTAGTGCTTGTCATGTAGGAGGACCAGAGGAAAAGAATATTTAAAAATCAGGAGGCTCATTTAGCATTTAAAATAGAAATTAAACTATACAAATTAACCCTCTTCCCAAAAGTAAAGATTTGTTTTCTGAATCTCAGGTATTTCCCTGAGATTCAGGGTTATATTGAAATTAATAAAGAAGAAAGTTCTCAGTGGTGGTTCATGGTGTCCTGTCACAGCTATCTAAAATACTGTTATTATCTGAAATACTGAACTTCCCATCCTCATTCCTGTGAAGAAATTTGACACAAGTATTTAATTGGTGCCTCAGGTTCTTGAATCCCAGTTTCATGTTAGGTTGGATCAAGGTCAGAATGCAATTTTGTTCTTTGATGCATACAAAAAACACATTAAGAGAAGGCAATGATGTTCATTGTCTTTTCTGCTCCTCAGGAATGATGTGTGATGTGTTCAGTTAGAAGCACCTTTTACATTCACATGGATTCATAGATTTTAGCTGAACATGCAGATTGACTGGGGAGAAGGAATTGTTAATCACTTTAATTAATTGTAAGTAATCACTTTAATTGTTAATTTAATTGTAATCACTTTTATTGTTAATCACTGTTAATTTATGTTGAAAGAGAACCCTAATAACCATTTGTATCAAAGTAAAAATCTTATCAGACTTTCACAGGACTCCCACAAATTCAGTCAGATTATCTGCTGAGCATCACGTCAGTGATCAGCTGCAGAAACTCTGGAGAGAGCAGCCCTGCGACACAAGACCCTCAATAAAGTGTCCTTGACCTCCTGGTTCCTCAGGCAGTAAATGAAAGGGTTCAGCATTGGGGTGATGATGGTGTAAACGATGGAAACCACCTTGTTCCCATCCTGGGAGCTGATGCTCCTGGGCCGGGCGTACATGAAGAGCGTGGTTGAGAAGAAGATGAGCACCACAGCCAGGTGAGAGGCACAGGTGGAGAAAGCTTTTGTCCTGCTCTGGGCCTTGGGAAGGAGCCAGATGGTGCTGATGATGCAGATGTAAGAAACCATGATGACAGAGAAGGGCACCAGCAGAATCAGCAAAGCTGAGATGAAATCCACCATCTCCGCCAGCCGCCGCTGGGTGCAGGAGAGGTTGAGCAGGGGGCTGACGTCGCAGTAGAAGTGGTTGATGACTCTGGGACCACAGAAGGAGAGCTGGGCAATGAAGGAGACCTTGAGCACAGAGATGAGGAAGCCCAGCAGCCAGGAGGCCGTGGCCAGCTGCAGGCAGGCCCTGTGGTCCATGACGAGGGGGTAGTGCAGGGGGGTGCAGATGGCCACAAAGCGGTCGTAGGCCATGACAGCCAGCAGGACACACTCAGTGCACACCAGGGCGATGAAAAAGTACAGCTGGGCCATGCAGCCTGTGAAGGAAATGCTCTTGTTCTTCACCACAAGGCTGAGCAACAGCTTGGGAACGGTGACTGAAATGTACCAGGCCTCCAGGAAAGAGAGGTGGCCCAGGAAGAAGTACATGGGCTTGTGGAGCTGGGGATTGCTGATGATTAAAGCGGTGATAACGATGTTCTCAGCGACAGTCAGCAAATAGGCAGCCAGGAAAATCACAAAAAGCAGAGCCTGCAGCTCTGGGGTGGTGGGGAACCCCACGAGGATGAACTCATGGATGTGGGTGTCATTTCCTTGTGTCATCATGACCTTGAACACCTGGACTGGATAAGGAGGAAAAAGGAAAGAAATAGGGAATGTTTTGTGTTATCTTCCCCAAGCATCCTCTTCATGCTGGACTTGCAATACACACTTTAAGCAGAGATTCCACACCAGTTATTTAATTGCCATTCTTTATTATTTAACCACTTCTGAATTTTTTTTTTGTGTCCTACAGCAGGATTGGTGACTCAGATCCTGGCTCCAAGGAAATGTTTGGGTTTCACTGATTTCTTCACAGTCCTCCTTACCCCTATCTTCACTTAAAACACAGACAAAGGGGAAGAGGCAACATTATTAAATGTCTGTTTGATCTCAATTCTGAGCAGCTCCCCAGGCAGAAGCACCGTCCTGCTGAGGAGCTGCACCCATGCACAGCAAACTTGGCTTGAGCTGTTTCAGTGTCTCCCTTAATCCTGAATATTTGCAGAAGAAAATAAGTGTTTGTCCTCTCACATTGAGTACTTTATTTAAAGTCTGCTGGAGTTGTGGAATAGATGCGTTTAGATTTTTTCTTTCAAAATTGGAAAGGATCTGTGAATCTGAAAATTCCTCTCATTTACAGTGGATTGACTAAAATAGGTCACTTCTCCCCCCAAATAACAGTTTTTACAGAGACTGCAATAATTGCAGTAGCAATTCATAATTTTTATGCATTAATTGATAGAATTAATCTTGATTTATCACAAAATACCTGGAGTTTGATTTTTATTCCTCTTCTTTTCCATTTCTTAAGGAAGATTTCAAACATTTTTTTACCTATTCCTGCACATTCCTATCCAATAATCAACTGAAATTCTTGAATGATGTTCAGCATTTGTTATTCACAAAGTATTTTTGTATAAAATATTAAGAAAAAAATTATTAATGTTATGAAAAAAAGAAATATGTATTTTTGTGATTTCAGTGTTTATTTGTCTGCGAGTTTCAAAATGTCTATTTCAAATTTGATTTTTCTCTTGCATGTGGATAATCTGTGTAGAATCAATCTAATTACATAACTTACATATTTCATTACAAGTAATAAATAGTAAAGTGACAGAATACTAAATACAATCTCATTTCTAAGGATGATTTTCACCATCTCCCAGCCTTCCATGAGATTTAAGCTGTGGTAAATGCTGACAGTTAAGGCAGGGAACTCATTTTCCAGTGTAGCCAGTGGAGATTCAAGCAGTGCAAGGAAAAAACCTAGTAGCATGCTGTAGAATAAAAACAATAATTGAAAAGTGCCTGAATGAAAAGGATATCAAAAAGAGAAAATTAAAATTATGGTTCCACATTCCAATATAAGCTTTAAAAATTCCAGATCTACCTTAGAATATTGACTGGCAATAATGTAATTTTAAAAGGGTGATTAATTGGAGCATTTCAGGTGCCTGTCCCCAAGTTACAGATCACTCTCAGGTGGCACAGAAAAATAACTTCCATGGTTCAAGAATGAAGGTTTTCAGGGTAAAAATAATGGTGAATGTTTTCTATATTCTAGTCCACTGCAAGTAGAATACAAATGCCTTTTTTTACCATATAAATATGTTCAGAAGTGCTGCTACTGCATAGAAAACAGAGTAAGGGAAAGGTTATATTTAAGTTGTAATCTCAGCAGAGGTCATAGAATTTTTAAAAGCACATAAAGTGCTTTTAAGAAATAATAAGAAATGTCCATATTTCTAGTCTTTTAATCTCTTAAGTCCAGCTCTGTTTTGCTTTCCAAGCAATCCCTCTCTCTTCTCTCTCACAGTTTGAGAAACGTGTCCGTGTTTCTCTTGAAAACCGCTCACACAATTCCAGAAACCCAGAATGGTTTGGGTTGGAAGGGCCTTAAAGCCCATCCAGTGCCACCCCTGCCATGGCAGGGACACCTTCCACTGTCCCAGCTGCTCCAGCCTGGCCTTGGGCACTGCCAGCGATCCAGGGGCAGCCACAGCTTCTCTGGGCACCCTGGGCCAGGGCCTCCCCATCCTCCCAGGGAGGAATTCCTTCCCAAAATCTGATCTAAACCTGTTTCAGTCTGAAGCCTTTCCCCTTGTCCTATAGCTCCAGTTCCTGATAAGAACTGGGAATGCCATGTCTAAGACACTCACAACTTATGTTGGAATTCTGGAGCTCAGGTGAGATCAGACCTCTAACAAAGCTGGAAAAAAGAGATTAAATGCTCTTTGAACAAGAGATCAGTATCTGTGCTTCTTTCTCTCTTCATTTAGCTAAAACCTTACCCCTTTGTGTTTCTGCTCCTCTCTGAACGGCTGGAAGCTGCTGGTTTGTAAAAGCTGGGAGCACAAACAGCTCCTGCAGGCTTCTGTGGCTTCAGCTGAGCCTGAGATTTCCCAGGATGGTAAAACATCACTCAGGACATTTTCCTTCAAAACCCAAGAGAATGAGACCAGAATTAGAGGGAATGAATTCCCCTCCTTTATCTGAGCCTCACATAAGGCGTTGCTCTGCTGGTGGGTGCTTGTTTGCTTGCTAATTTATTTTATGTGCTAATGAGCTGTTGTAGCTCATTATATACATGTAGCTCATGTATTGTAGAATGTATTGTATTCATACCTGTTTTTTTCTTTCTCCAAAGTCAGTGCTATGTGACAAAGCATCAGAACTCAGGACATTTGTGCTTTGCTGGTGGCTCATGATGGGAGCTCCAACCAATAAAACTCCTCTCTTATCAATGCCTTGGTTTCTCCACACCTTAAATAATTATTGCAAATCATTATTGCAATAATTAAATAATTATTAAAATTAATTATTAAATAGTTATTGCAAATAACTATTGCAAAAAAATTGCTGGTCTTGAAAATCACTTGAGGTTCCACAGAGAAAGCAGGACCCAAACATTGAGTGTGAATATTGCTGTAGGTGTGAAAGGCACCATTGAAAGGGGAAATCCAACTCAGAGAGAGAAACAGCCCAGAGAAAAGACACCCAAATACAAGTGGCAATAATGCAAATTTCCACATGGGAACGCCCTTTTCCACAACTGAACTCCCATTAAAGTCAATGGGGAGAGAGTCAACAGAAGAGTCTGGACAGTTGTTTCACCTCATTCAAAAGTAACCAAATTGTTTGGGATTCGTTTTCCAAAATGTGTGTCTTTACAAACACTGCTGAGAGACCTTCACAGCCTCCAGCTCTGTATTTTCTGGGATATTCCAGACCTATGCAGATGTCTTGGATGGCACTGACCATCTTTTCCTTTCTCCAGAGGATTAAAATAAAGCAGATGACCTGTGTGTGGCTACAGGAACTTCAGCTTTGTGCAGCTGGCATCCATTGCTTGGAAAAGTTAAGATTTCATCTCTGGAAATCTGATTCTCATAAGAAGCAGAGTGCAAATAAATGTAACCCAGGCAGACATCAGAATGTTTAGGCCTTATTTCAACGTATTGTCAAACAAAAAAGGAACAGAAGTGACCTGTTAAGTTTTCAGGCAGGCCTGTGTGTATTTTAGCAAATAAATTCAATTTCTAACTAAATCCAGGGAAATCTTGAGTTGTCCATTTAACACCCCTGTGTGCTTCTTGCAGAGTTACAGAGCTCAGAACTCACACAGCTTCATGGAACTGAAAACACACTTTTCTGGAGTGCAACTCAACTTGCAGTTCCTTCAAAGAGAAATCTCAGAGAGTTCACAGCAATACAAGAGCACAGGGGAGACCTGGTGAGATGCTGTGATGTGATGAGCTTGTACCAATCAACTCTCTGGGTTTAATTCCAAATAAATTTGATGAGGGGGCATGGATCACTTGGGGTGGGGTGTTATTAACAGCACTTTGTGTTTGCTGTATTTATTGATGCTCTGATGAAATTCATGTCAATAGCTGCAACTATGGAGAGACGCCTAGAGTTGGACCCAGCAAAATTAAAGTCATAAATAATAACCAATTTTGGACACAGTGCTTTTGGATGCCTGGATACCAGAGCAGGAGGATGAAATTAAGAAAAGCTGGGTATTTTTAAGTCTATTGTGACCTGTTAATTCTCATCCCACTCTTCCTGCTTCTCAGCATTCTGTTAAATTAATGCTTTTTCAGGGATATAAATAGTAATAATGCTAAGTGCAACAGAACTCTGCTAAACATTTAAATAATTTTGCATATGTGACCACCTACCTTCATTTTTATGTCTTATTTCCTTGTTACTATTCACCTACCCTTTCTTTAGCCTGCCTTTTTCATTATTTCTCATACACTTCCTGCCTCCTGGCATTTTAAATTAAGAGTGAGCTTCATTTTAGGCACATAGGACAAAGAATCCTACACATAACAGATTGGCACCAACAAAACAGAATCACCTTTTGTAGGTCTTGAGGAATTCTTTGTAGAAAACTATTTTCCATAAGGAAATGAAGAGAAACACTCAGTGAAGGAGCTCTCTGAAGCATCCTCTAACTCCTGAGTATCTAAAGGTCCCTTTCAGATTAAATTAATTATGAAATTACCTGAAAGTGTTTCTTTCTCTCCTGTGACTGCAAGAAGCACTTTCATTTCTGTGTGGCAGGAAATGTCTATTTTACAGATATTTGCCTCTAGAACTCATTAAAAAACCCTACATTCCCAGAATAAAAAAATCTCCATGTTGGAAGTTTAGGCAGTCACTTAATTTCTCATCAGAAATCTCAGTGTTGTGATGCCTCAGGATTTTAGCTTTTGTATTTTTCATGTATTTGTAATCCTGCAGTTCTTTAGTGTACAACTCTAAACTCCATATCCAGTGTCAGCTCCTGCTCTCCCATTTGGGTCACACACAACAATTCCTCTCCAGGCCTGGCAATCAAGGACACCTGACTGTCTCAGGCCCTGAGAAATGGAAACAAAAGTGACTTTGCAGGGAGCAAACTTGGGGTAAATGACTTCATTACCTGAAACTGTAATTGCAAGATGAACCCCAATATGCAAATGGACCAAACTTATAAAAGGGTAAAAACCCATGACCCAACATCCATTTTTGAGCGTCATTTTGGGGCATTTTCATCTGCTCTAAATGTACCTGAAGGCCCTTCAACAAATGTAAGTGCTTTTTATTCTCTGAATTTTGTCTGGCCTCTGTTTTTAGGTAACCCATAAAGGCATCAGCTGCAGTGATGGGGGATAAGTGGCTGGTGCAGGTTTTTGTTGTTTCCCCATTACTCAGCAGACAGAACTCCTACAGAAGGTGAGCACCTGGGTGGAGCCCAGGGCTGACACACAAAGGATTTGCTGGTTCTAGTTCTGGTTCAGCAGCTGTGAGAGCACAGGGGAGGCAGGAGAGAAGGAAAAGAGGAGCTGCTGAGCTGTGAGGACTGACAGACCCACAGGTGAGTGTTGTGGCTGGGGTGAGGCTGAGAATGGGATCCCAGCAGGAGGAGATGCTGCAGAGCAGCTGAAAGCAGGGGATGGTGACACTGACACACAGAATGTTCAAAGAGCCTTTTCAG
Source organism: Eopsaltria australis (assembly GCA_034509425.1). Lineage (NCBI taxonomy): Eukaryota > Metazoa > Chordata > Aves > Passeriformes > Petroicidae > Eopsaltria > Eopsaltria australis. The sequence goes on from JAVTVJ010001824.1 coordinate 45,862, forward strand.
AAGCTGCCACAAAGGGAAATGTGACTGAACCACTGCTGTGAACAGCCCCAGAAGGGATGGAGAAGGGAAGCTGATCTAGAGAAAAGGATTGTGAACTTCAACTTAGAAAGAAAGAGAACTCTCAGCAGTGAGAGACAGTAGAGAGCACAAGGGATCCAGGTCAAAACTGAGAGCTGGAGAGAGAAAAAGAAAGAATGATAAAAAAGAGAGAAAAAGACAGAATGAGGAAAAAAAGAAAGAGAGAGAGAAAAAGACAGAAAGAGAGGGCACTGGAATGGCTGGGGGAAAAAAACCTGATTCAGAGAAAATCTGAAATAAGAAGTATTGGTCTGAACAATTTAAAATGGTTTACCATACTACTACTTTAAAATGAGAGCTCAGTGTGTTGGGTATCTATTGTCAAGATGTAGTGTGTATTATAAACACCTAGATGTAAAACTTTCTATCTAGAAAAATGAATTTTTTTCCGTATTATGTCCAGACCTGCAGTGCAAAACAAAATACTTGCTCAATATTTAATAACTCCAGCATTTTCTGCTTTTTTGGTTTTGTGTTTTGGGTTTTTTCCGCTTTGCTGTCAATCCAGAGTTCACAATCTGTCTTTCAGCACTAAGGACATGGGAATCACAAAATTACATGGACTGGCTGTTCTGGTGACAGCAGGAATCACTGCAGCAGTCTGGTGGGTGTTTAACCTTTGGTAATTATTCTCAACTAGCAAATATTTCTCTTTTCAATATTTCTATTGCCCAGACTGAGACATGTTTGTTCTCCACTGTATTTATGCAGGTACAATGTAATCACTTACACAAAGCTAAATTCAAAATCCCCTTTTCTATTCAAAAGATGGAAATAAGCAAGTTGTGGACACTTTTAATCTCTTCTGTGAAATTCTAAAAGTGTGATGAATTGGGCCCTGTGTATTCCTGTGAGCCCAAGTGTGAGTTTTCATGTTCACACCCCACAGTGACGCCTCTGTGCTCCAGACTGATGCATTAGGGGTTTAGCTTTTACATTTTTCAAATCCTGTCCTGCTTTAGGGTATAACTCCAAATTCCAAATTACTGCTGGAACACACAAATTGCATATAAAGTGTTAGTTACTGTCTTCACATTTTGGTCAGACAAAACAATCCGTCAGGGCCTGATACTCCAGGACACCCCACAGTCTCAGGCCCTGAGCAGTATAAACAAAAGGGAGTTAGAGGGGGAGCAAACTGAGGGAATGTGAGTTCATTGAGTTCATTACTTGAAGCTGTAATTGGAGGATTAACCCCTGATATGTAAATGAACCAAACTTGTAATTGTCTAAAAAACTTGTGACCATTTGTCCCTTTTGGGTGCAGGCCCTTGAGGAGGCTTTGTCTGCCCTTAATGCACCTGAAGGCCCTTCATTAAATAGATCCACTTTGTTCTCTTAATTCCATCCAGCCTCTGTTTTTGAGTGAACCTGAAAAAGGCATCAAGAGCAGCACGAGGATCCTGGCAGAGCTGGGGCTCTGTGGAGGGGGTTTAGCTGTGTTTACTCTGCACCATGGTCAGTTTGAGTGTCCCTTCGCTGTCACAGAGAGGCTTTCACAGTGTGTGCTCAGTGCTCTGGGGCCTGAAATCAGATCAAGGGGGGTTAATTCAGAGTTTGCTGAACAATATTGGAGATCTGTTCCAACTGGAGGAATCAGGACAAGCTTTTCATGCACACACTCTCTCTGCAGCAGAGCATTCCTCACAAATGCTCACATTTTTGTTTAAAATTACACTCTGGTTGACATCAGAGCAGATCCCACACTGATGCTGTGAACACCTTGCTTCAAGAGGCAGCTGCACACTCAGTTTCCAGCATCAGCTGAGAGCAAGCTCTGCTCTACAGCAGACACATTTTTAGTTTGGTGCTAGCAGTCTTGGGCAAATTAAATCATCCACAGAGCTCAGAGTTAATAAATCTTCAGCTGACACAAGGCTGAAACAGCTGAGCTCTGCACATCCTCATCACCACATTGATCCCACAAATCTGTGTTCTGTTAGCTTTGTTTTATCATTTCAGTCACCAAGGAAGTAGAGGAAAGGTTGATTTTTGTTTTTATCATTGACTCACTGCTTTCTTCTCCTGTCCAAGGTACCACCAGCCTTTCTCCCCAGCCAGAGACCAGGAGCTCACAGCCTCCCCTGAAGAGGATCCCGCACTGTAAGTTCATTCTGCAGACCCTGCATTTCTGTCATTCCAGGCCATGGGGACAACACTCATCTGAAAAAAAATGATTCTTAAGCAGAAGATCCATGCCCTAGAAATGCTGATTTCATTTTGGGACGAGCAATCCTGCAGTGCCCATAAAAGGCTCCTCTGCTGAGAATGCCTTGAACTGGATGAACTCAGGTTCAGATTCCACAGATATAAAATGGGGAAATGTGAATCCACTGATGCAGCTCCCCCAAAACCATGCAATGAGAAGGCATTAACCCCACCTGCTTTGGACACCTCAAAACTGGCTGTCTCTGTACAAGGAACTCATCCAGGCTCCCTCTGCATTCATTGAAAATAACTGGGCCCTTTAGCAGATTGTCTGCTCCCTCTGATTTAGTGTTGTCCACAAACTTCATGAGAAATAACACATTCTGGATGTAGAATCAAGAAAGAGTTTAACCTGGCAGTTTACCAGACTGAAACTTCCTAGGCTTTTAATGCTTAATTTCATTTAACTGAGCCATATTTTATTATTTTCTTTTTCTGTCTAATGAATTACTGCTTTTTTGACTGAGGTTTCCCCTCTTCATCACTTCTTTTGTAATACATGGAGTTGTGTAACTCTCTAGAAATGCTGCTCTAAGGACCCTGTCATGTATTACTAAAAGAGAAATAAACATTAATGCTAAGAAAGCAACATGACAAAGACAATGCATTATTTTTGTAATTAATTTGAAATTTAAAAGATTCCAGCCTGAGACAGCATTTTCATACCATCATCCACCCCCCAAAAAAAAGTTAATATGGCTAGATATTTTTCTGGGTTTGTGTATATGTGATTCTTTTAATTTCCCTCCATTAGCCTGTTTAATCTGTTGCTTTTAGTAAGAGTTTCCACTTTTTTTTTTTCCTGCTGGAAAATCAGGAATCAACTGGTGGGTTCCCATTCAGTGACCAATCCACAGGAACCTGCATGAATGATGAGAAAGGAGAGCAGTGACCTCTGCTCTGTGTCCTGTGGACACAAACCCATCAGCAAAATACAAATTGTTTCCAAGGTGTTTGGCCTTACTGGACGAGGTTCCAGCTGTGTAGAAGTAAAACTGAATTTTCCAAAGATGCACCAGAGAAAAAGACACGTTGTAAATAATTTTTAAATGGATTAATTTGCATTCAGCTCTGCTTACACCAGCTGAGTAATCTGTTAAATGGAGCTCAAGTTGTATATGAAGGTCAACTAATGTTAATCTAATATAAATATTAATACAATATAATATCACATATATATACACTATCACATATATATATACTATCACATATATATATATACTATCATATATATACACTATCATATATATATATACACTATCATATATATATATACACTATCATATATATATATATATACTATCATATATATATTGTCATTAATATAATATATCTAATATAATATATCTAATATAATAGTGTTTAAGATGGAGTCTGGATACTCACTGACACTGAATCACAGGGCACTGTGCTTTAATAACATTGATGTGATTACTGCTGCAACACAAAGATCTCTCATGGGGCTCAGCTCTCAGAAAATGTGAAACATCTGTGCCATGATGTATTCATATATCTTTCATTTCTCCCTCATTTGCAGAAAAGCAGAATTACATGAAACATCTCTGAGGCCTCCATGGTGAGTGTAACTCCTCTGGCTCCATGAACCTGGTATCACTTTGTTCTCAGAAATACAACTCTGCCTCTGGCAGGTCAGGAGAGCTGAGAGCAAGACTGAATGAACAGGAAAGGATGCCTGACTAGAAAAGCTGCTCTTCCAGAATCCTGGAAATGCACAGATGAAGAATTTTTAATTTGTTTACTTTCAGAAAGGAAACTGAGAAATTATGGTGAATGCTGAAAATATTTTGGTTTAATTTTATCTCATTTTTTTGCATCCCCTGTCACCACTCATCTCAGGAGCTAAAAACAAGAGGCCTTGGCTGATACTTTTTTTAGTGGTAACAATCAGCATGATACGTGATGGGTAAATGACTGTGAAATGAACATTTTAGGTCACTGGGATAAATTATTTTCTGGAATTGCCTATTCTAGAGCCATCTGCATTAGGAAAAAAAATTAAATAATAAAAGGGGTATGGACATACTGGAGAGAGTTTAACAAAGGATGATGAAGGGGCTGGAGCTGTCTCCTGTGAGGTGAGACTGAGAGAGCTGGGATTGTTCAGCACAGGGAGCAGAAAGCTCTCACATCTGCTCTGGAAAGCAGCCTGGCTGAACTCAGAGCAACAACATTCCTTGTGGGAGGGGGATGTTCCTCTGAGTGCCACAGATAAACCAGTAAACAACACCCTGGGAAGCATCAGGGAAATACCTGTCCATCATCCCAAAGGAATTAGGGAGAGTTCTTTCCAAAAGAGGAGATCAACCCTGCTGAAGAGACTCAGTCAACACACAGGTAATGAGCAGAAAACCAGGGTGCAATCAGAAATCTGTGATATGATCAGAAATCGGTGGGATTATCAGAAAACCAGGGTGCAATCAGAAATCTGTGGGGTAATTTTTATCACAGAAACATGCTGGAGAATTGCACATCTGGAGCGCTGCAGCTGAGAGTTTTCCAGGAGACACAGGCTGCGAGCAGTGGGTGGATGTGCAGTGCTCTGTGCTAAGGGAGTGGATGGATTGTGAAAAGCAGCCTCTGAGTGACAGCCACAAACAGCTTGGGAGCAGTAAAACTCAAAGACAGACACATACTGCAGGTGTCTGCTCCAGAATTTGGTGACTCACATCTCCGATTTTGCTGACAGCACTTTCTGGTGATGTCAAAGAGAGGCTGGGATGATTAAATCACGGGTAGACATTGCTGAAGAAGTTTGTGTTTGCCTTCAGGAATTTCCTGGCCCATCCAAACCCTGCCTTCATTCTCACCCCTGCAGGAGACAGGATGTGCCAGTGCTGACACCCTGGTTGGCTCCAATTGTCTGGGAAGGGACGTTCAGCAGGGACATCCTGAATGCTCAATATGTGCAGAAGAACTTGGTCACTGGAGTGGTCACTTTTGCTGTTGACAAGTATTGGTTTGTTGTTTCTTTCTTGTCAAATAGTTCAAGCTCTCACCTGCTGCAATGCTGCTCATGCAGCACAAGTGGGAAACATTCCAAAGGGTGAATATGAGCAGCTGTAGACTGGGAGGAATGTGATGTGTGAGTGTCACCTTCCAAAGTGAGGCTACTGGCTGGGACAGTTTTGAAAAGGAAAAAAAATATCCTTGGAAGTATAATTAGCATTTTTACCCCTTGAGATAAAAATTCTAGCTCCTGCTATGTTTTTAACAATAAGCTTTCCCTCTATCCTGCACTAAAAAATAGAAAAATTCTGTGAAGCTGAGATGTTACTGGGTTTCTGTAAGAGTTTGAAGTTAGAATATTAGCTCTAGTAAAATTATTAATCATGTTGTTACAGCTTTTATGCTCTTGGGGAGGCTCTTTTTTGAGGTTCTGAGTAAAGAGCTATAGTCCCTCTATCTCCACTGCCATCTTGGAGTTACACAGACACTCCAGGTATTTCAAGGCAATCAAAATAATTTAATAATTTTGACCCTCTCCTGTGAAAACAGACTGAGAGTTGAGGTTGTTGAGCCAGGAGAAGACAAAGCTCCAAGAAAACCTTAGAGCCCCTCCTGTACCTAAAGGGGGCCACAGGAAAGTGGGAGAGGGATTTTTAACAAAGGTGGGTGGTGAGAGAATGAGGGAGAGTGGCTTTAAACTGAAAGAGGGGAGATTTACATCAGATATTAGGAAGAAATTCCTCCCTGTGAAGGTGGGGAGGCCCTGGCACAGGGTGTCCAGAGAAGCTGGGGCTGCCCCTGGATCCTTGGAAATGCCCAAGGCCAGGAAATCTGGGCTAGTGGAAGGTATCCCTGCCCATGGCAGGGGTGGGATGGGATGGTCTTTAAGGTTCTTTCAACCCAAACCATTCCATGATTCTCTGTTGATTCTATTATGCTCTTGGTGAGGTAGATGTTCCACTGCAGAAAGAGTGCCAGGGAGCAGGGGAAAGGGAAGGATGAGAAGTATTTACATTATGGAATGATACCAGAGAGCAGCACTGGTGGAAGGCACATGTTCTGTGCACAGTGAAAGCTAAAATGTGGTGTCATGTGCACAGCATGGGGAAGGTTTGAGGGCAGCAGCTCTGGTAAATAAAGAGCACTAATGTTGTAAGAAGGAGCAATGGATAGAAAAAGACAAAGCAAATGCACTTGCAAAGCTGTCTTTCTTCAGCAGGAGGAGCCTCTCTCCATGCTTTTCCTTTCCATGTCTCTTAGATATGTCCAGTTCATAGAAGGGTTCATGAGATCTGCCAACAAGTACTTCCTTGCTGGGCACCAAGTGAATTTCTACTTGTTCACAGACAATCCTGAGAAGATCCCTCCCCTTCAGATGGCCCCTGAGAACCTCCTGTTTGTCATCCCTGTCCAGACCCACCCTGGGTGGGAGGACATCGCCACGAGCCGCATGGACATCCTCAGCACACACATCCAGAGGCAGCTCCAGCACCAGGTGGACTTTCTGTACTGCCTGGACATCGATGTGCAGCTCCTGGCACACATCGGCGTGGAGATCATTGATGCCCTGGTGGCAACCATCAGCTCCTGGCAGCTCAGCCCACACCACGAGGACAAAGCCCACGAGACACCCCCTGGTGCCATCCCTGAGGGCCAGGGGCACTTCTGTTACACAGCCAGATTCTTTGGGGGGAGCGTGGCTGAGGTCTACAAGCTGAGCCGAGCCTGGTTTGAGGGGGTGCTGCGGGACAGGGACAATGGCATCGGAGCTCGGTGGGGAGATGGGAGCCACCTCAACAGGTACCTCCAGCAGCACAAACCCACCCGCCTGCTGTCCCCAGAGTACTGCTGGGACTCAGAGCTCAGCCCCAGCTTCATCCAGGTGAAGAGGATGTGCCCTGTGCACAGGGACAGCCAGGGGCAAGCTCCTGACACAGAGGATGGGAGGCCTTTCCTCTTCACAGCCCCACTAAACTGAGGGTAACGGGCAGAGGAAGTTTCCCCTCTGTTTCTAGGGTTGCACACATTTTCTGCATGACTTGGCCCATAAAGTCGCCTTAGCTGGAGACTGCTAAACCCAAGAATTCCTTCTGTTGGCAACCTTTTTTTCACCTTTTTGCTTGTCAACACTCTTTTCATCTGTGTGTTTACAAGCACAGCCTTCAAGCCATGCTGAGAGCATGTCAAACTTGACAAGGACAGACTCAAAATGACAGTATTTAGGCATCTGAATAAAGTCAGGTTTGGTCCCCACAGATGAAGGTCTTTGTCTTCTGCTGTCTTGTATTATTTGCTGAAAAAGATGTCCTAACTAGATGATAATTTAAGAATCTGAATGGAACATCACTAGCAAGTTTCAATCATTTACTCCTTCATTTCTGACAAAATGAAAGCCCCCTTCCTCACTGTTCAAGTTACATTACTATCTGATTAATTTAAAATGTGTGATTCTACAAATCCTGAATGTATGTGGACTATCAAAAGAAAATTAAATCATATTGAAAGTTTTTCAACCTTCCTTTTTCAGTATTTGCTGTATCTTCAGAAACAGCAATATTTTAATGATGGAATCTTTAGCTGAATTACTTCATTAAAGCTTTCTATTGCTCTCAACAGAAATGAGAATGAACAAATAACTGAAAATTATGTACACAAGAAAGAACTGTGGCAAACCAACCCTGTCACATAACTCTGCTGCTGCTGGGGGCACTGAACAGGCCACAGGAGCAAGAACAAGTCCATTTGTTATTCTTACTTCCTCCTGTCATGAATGGGTGACTCAGATTGCCTGAAGAGGCAGAGACAGTGCTTCTATTGAAATATAATGTTGTAAAAATGCAACTTAACAAAGTTAAGCACGAATCAGAACAGGAAGTGGCTGACCCATGCTCTGGACACATGAGCAAACCTCCTGGATGTTGAAGTGGATGGGATTATCTCTCCTTTGTCTGGGTTATACATTTATCATAAAATCTCTTATTAAAGTGATGCTCTTTGCTCCATAAATCTTATTGGGTCTTTGAATGGTGTTGTCTGCTTTATTGCAATTGTATTCTTCAAGAGTGGATTCCCAGATTTGAAAACTGGACAAGAAGATAACATCAATGTCAAACCTGGTTTGTGCAAAGACTGGGCAGTCAAAGATCACTGGCAAAGGGCCAGGCAAAAGGAATCCGTGTGATATGAAGAGTTTTCAGATAAAGATTGGTGTGAAAGTTCAGCTGAAGCATTCTGGTGAATGCAGTGAGCATACTAAGGCTGAAAGTAATCAAATCATGTTGGATTAATGGAACAGGACACAGATTGAGTTATGAGACTCAGAGAAAGCCAATTCTGGTATGAACCAGCCCTTTTGAGTCACTTTAGGAAGCACAGAATGGTGATGGTCCAATGAAATCACAGTGCTGAACTCGGTGAGGGGGGAATTTAATATTCTTTTTGCAGCATGTCCCCTCTGCAAGGTTTAATCCTCTGCTGCTCTCTGATTTCTCAGTCACACTCTGCCACTGCCAAACGAGTTTTACACGTGAAACTCGACCCCTTGGGAGCCAGGACCCTGCAAGGGTCCCACTCCCACTTCCCACTGGAGAACAAAGACCCCCACAGGTTCCACAGCCCCACTCCCCTGCAACATCCCAAGGACTGGAAAATCTCTCTTATCCATGGAGCCTCCTCACCCAAAGCCTCTGGAAACTGTGAACAGGTTTCCCATCACCTTCCCAGGCAGGAATGAACACACAATGCTCAGAGAAGAGCTGACTTGTCAATAAGGAGCACCAAATGCTCTGCCTTAGCAGCCCTCATCTTAACCAGGTAAGGAAATCTGGCTGAGCCTTGCACCATGCAAATTCCTGCTTTGTTAAACCTGGCCAGGAAAGAGGGTTAATGGGGGTGGCTCATGGCAAAATGTGCTGCAACTGCATGCATAGATCAGACTGCAACAAATACAGACTTCTCTACCTGGGCCACAGTGACACAATGCAGCAGGACAGAGCTGGCCAGAGGAAATGTAATTTTCTACTGTTTCCATTCAGTCAAACAGCTGGCTGCAAGGGATGGTATAATAGTGTTAAAAAGGGGTCCACAGACAAAAATTTTAATAAAATAATATTGAACATTTATTAGCAGAACAAAGGCAAAAGCAGCACTGGGGGCAGAGCAATATCTGCCAGAGGCACGGGTTTCATTCCTTTTACAATGGGTTAAATACTTTTAACTGTTACATGTTCATTAAGCTCAGAAGAAAATTTACATTTCAAACAACCCTTTCCCTCTGGTCTCTGCCCCCCTTCTCGCCAGAATGTCTCTTCAGGTGCCTGAACAGTGTCAGGCAGAGGCTTCAAGAGCTGTGAATTGCCCTTATCTCTTCTTGTTTCCCTTGAAATTCCTTTGCACTGCAAGCAATCAGCTCAAAAGATGTTTACAGCTATATATTTATGACTACATATTCCAATCTATCACAATTATCCCTAGGTTATAACTTTACAATAGTCTTGTTTCTAATTAACTATATTTTATCATAACACTATTTCTACAAAATATACAAAGAGCCAACATTTATCATTTACTCATCCATTACAATAGAGTCAGTGCTGAGTTGCTATTTAAATTTTAAGAAAGTATAAAGATTTCTTGTGGAATTTAGCATTACCAGCTTCCAAATTCTAGTGCCATTAGTAATAAGAAATCAGTCTTTAAAGGTTAACAAATGGTTCAGCCTCCTGGGCAATCTGACACACATTATCAGAGCTTTTGCCAATGCCAAGGGCTCCCTTCAGACATGGAATGGGGTTTGCATGTTGTAACTCACTCCTGTGGCATTTCCCACCTCTTGTGCAGGAAGAGCCACGAGGACCCAGTAATGAGGATAAACACAGGTGATAGTGAGTGGTTCTGCTTGAGAGGAAGGAACAAATACCTGGCACAATCATGTCAGGCCAGGCAGTGAGCTGGGATGTGTCACTGAGTTACACTGAGATAATGGGGGAGAAAGAACCCAGAACAGAAAGCTAGAACAGTGCACAAAGCCTCCATCACTCCTAACCTAGGAGTAATTGTTGAAGAGAAGGTTACATTGAAGTGTCATGAGAGGGGGAGGATGTTTATTTCAGTTTGTCCCAGGTGGATCTGATACACTGCTTCCACAGGCTCCCTCCCCTAATTAGGTCCTCATTGAGAAGACACCTGGCAGGTCAACTGAAATGAAAAAGTAATTGATGCACGTGTTTTAAGTAAATAAAAAGAGCACTGACATCTGACCTTATGAAGGAATTGGAATTCTAAAGTCAGGAAATTTTTGTAGGGGGTGTTTTGGAAGAGGAGGAGATTTTTTTTTTCCCCCTGAACCTTTTTTTATAGGTAAGGTTTGTTTTTTTAAAACAACTTGCTACCATTTTGGGTACTCAGACACTGTGGTTTTGCTATAAATCAGGATGCCTTTCAGAGCTTAAAAGAGGAAAAATGAAACTGGTCATTTCCTTATGTTCCTTAGTAGCCCACACCACCCAGAAAAGATGCCCAGGATCTTTTCCGCTCCATGTGCTTGTCCACACAGGCTCTGCAAAGGAAAGATTTGCATCCAGATTTCCACAGACTTGAATATGGATATTGTGGCTGAGGCTGGCAGCTGGAGCAGATTGCTGTTGATCCTTTAGAGTCTTTGTACTTCCAGGTATAAACCAGGTGGAACAGATCTCCTGAAGCTCATCAGTGACAGCTCTGAGGTTATTGCCACTTCTTTGGCATGAAGGGGCTGAGATCTCACTGATGGAATCCAGCAGACCTGAACTCATGGCTGAGTTGTTACCTGTAAGAAGAAAATACACGCTTTCAGCTGGGTGAATGAGAGCCAGCTGTCCATGTTCATACATTAAGAGGTTCTTATTAAATCTCAGGTTCAGATAATATGGACAATTTACTGCCATCACAACATTCTTACTTTTTTCCTCCATCCACACTAAATCTGCTTGTTTTCTTGAAGTGTGGATAGAAACTGAACACAAATAAGTTAGGCCAGAGGAAGCTGTATTTTGTTTTGTTGGGGCCTACAGATTGAGGTAATGGGTGGAAAATGGGCAGAACAAACTAAACTAAAGAGCCAAGAGTGGATCTGGGCAAGGGATCCGTAGGATAGGTGACCAACACATCTGGATTGGGCTCAGATCTTCAAACTTGGAACAAAACCTGATGGGTTAAAATTGAGCACAAACAGTAACAAACAGGCACGTGGCTGAACCTGCCCAGGGCACTGGAACTCAGAGCAGACCAGTCCAGCTGGTGAATGCAGAAGGACTGGCTGGGGATGGAACAGGACAAGCTCACAAGGTGGGGCAGGCCAGGAAATCAGTGATGAATCAGAATGGAGCAGCCTGTGATGGCCTGGCCTCTGGCATGGTAAATCAATGGCTCAACATGGAAATTGTGGCCTCTAAAGAGAGACTCATGCTGTGGCTCAGGTGTGACAGGACCAGGGCACAGCAAATCCAGGCTTCTAAGAAAATATTGATGGATATGGCTAAGTGAGGAGTGGAAATGGATGTACCAGAGTAGGGTGGCAAAATATGAAGCCAGAGCAGGTTGGCTGTGATGCAGAAGTGAATGTAAGTAAGGAAGGAGACAGAGGTCAGCCTTATCACACTGTTCTCCACTGGCAGTGAGTTTTCCAGCTGTACACAAAGGCATCTTCAGAAACGCCTCCAGCAGTGCTTGTGACACAGCTCTGCGAGGCTGCTGAACCACCCACACCCACACAAACCCTCCCCCAGCTCCTCCTTCCTCAGCAGCAGCTCCAGCAGCTGCCATTCCTGTCTCTCCAGGCCCTGCCTGCAGCACAAACCCGGCAAACCCAGGCTGCTGCTTCCATCTGCTGCCCACAGTGCTCAGTGCAGCCACTCCTCACCTGGGAGCCTGCAGGAACAGCAGCACTTTGAACCAACCTTCCCCAGCCCTGTGGCACCTGGGTTACTCAGCAAAAAGGAGAACTCAAGCAGAAGTTACACCACGGATGTACCAGAACAAAGAAAACGTGTCACTGCTGTCACACACCAGGAGACTCTGGGTGACAGCGTGTGACTGAATGAGCCTGAGGAGCCTGCTTGGCATGAATGGATGTAAAATCACCTCCCTTGGCTATGTTTTCACCCAGAGCAGGATGAAATTGGCCTTGTGGGCTGCAAGGATGCATTGCCAAGTCATGCTGAGCTTCCCCATCCCCAAATCCCCACATCTTTCTCTTTAGGGTTAGTGTCAATTTATTCTTCAGACTATTCTTGTGCTGGGGATTGCCCTGACCCACCTGTGGCACCTTGCACGTGGCCTTGTTGATCATGATGGCCACAGCCCCATCTCTCCAGCCTGTCCAGATCCCTCTGTGTGCATTAATACTGAGCTCAGCCCAGCAGGGCACAGCTGCCTGGCACTGGGGAGCCCAGAGCTGAGCCCAAAGCTGAGCCCAGCACTCCAGGCGTACCCCCACCAGTGCTGGGCTGAGGGGAAGCATCACTTTTCCTGACCAGGTCTCCCCTTAGACAATAAACTATGGCCAACAATTCTTTGGGTGTGACCATCCAGGCAATTCCTCACACACAAGTGATCTGAGTGATCCATCCCTAACTCTCTCCAGCTCTGATGTTACAGGGGTGCAGCATCAAAAGACAGCAGTTCCCAGTCTCATCTCCGTTTGTATTGATGTGATCCCCCATCCCTTCAGAAAATGGAATATTTGTGTTTGTTACAAAGTTGAGAGCAATTAGCTGGAGTTCACAAGGACTTGTGCAATTAGACTGACTCCTGAGATTCACAACTTTCCTGCCTGGGGATTGGCCCTGTCCCCAATTCTCTACAGCCCAGGATCTCCCCTGGGAGGGACTCACTAAACACAAAGGCCCAGTTAAAACTTGGTGGAACTCTAATGCCTTGGGACGTGTTCACTCAGTGTCTTGGAAAGAAACTTCATTGAGAAGAGGGAATAGGCAGCAAGGGATGTGAGCAGGGGCACAGGGGAAGAGCTGGAGAAACTGAAAGGAAGAGGAACAATCAAAATATTTATAATATCAATGACCGCAGACTGACACGCTGCAGGAAGTTCCTGATCTGTCCCAATTCAAGGTCAAAATAATCTGCTCATTTGTCTTGTTTGAGGGCAGATTTGCTGTGGAACCTGAAGTGTTTTACCCATTATATCCAGGGCTGATGACAGGGAAGGTCAGTTCTGTGAGGACTTTGGCTCTCAGAAAGGTGGGGCTGCAAGGTCACAGAATCACAGACAATCAGGGACCTGTCAGGATCACGCAGTCCAGCTCCTGGCCCTGCACAGGACACCTCTAGAACCACAACATGTGTGTGAGAGCATTGTCCAGACACTTTGGAGCTCAGATAGACTTGGTGCTGAGCCCACTTCCCTGGGGAGCCTCTTCCAGTGCCCAAACACCCTGTGGGTGAATATCCCCTCCTGATACCCAACCTAAACCTCCCCCAGCTCAGCTCCAGCCATCTCCTCAAGTGCTGTCACTGGTTATGAGAGTGAAGAGATCAACACCTGCCCTTGTGGCCCTCAGGAGGACAGTGAAGGCCACGATGAGGTGTGAGCTCAGTGTCCTCTCCTCCAGGCCAGGTGCCCCTGCTGCAGAGCTCCACAGTTTCAAATCAACTTTGCTCTAAGAGCAGCACACAGGACACACATGGTCACAAATGATGTCACTGGAGGGCTCCAAAGGTGATGAGAATCCCTGTGATGAAGACAGGCTGAGGTAGCTGGGCCTGCTCAGCCTGGAGAACACTGAGGGGGATTTTATCAACAGATATCAATATCTGCAGGGAGGGTGTGCAGCAGAGCATTCCCACACACAAGAGTTTATCTGCTGTTTCTTAACAGCTCAGGTAACCCAAACAGGACAAGCTCTCCTGCACAGAGTTGTTTTAGAGTTATTTTTTTGTTAACCCTATGGGGTTAACACTGGTCTGGCATCTCCCAGCTGCCCAAAAACATCTGGGAGTTGAAGTGAGGTCTGGGAGAGAAGCTGGATTTCTGACAGGCAGACACATCACTTTACAAACTTTATCAGTTACACCAAATTTTCACAAAGCAGAAATCTTCTTCACATTCCATGCAAATGTGTGGAGTTTCTCCCATTGTGCTTACTCCCCTGGGATCAAGTGAAGGAATATGTACACTGTCATCATTTCTGTGCTAAATTACATTTGACTGCTAATCAATTCCATTTATTTTCCTAACTTTAGTGTAGGTACCTTGATCTAGAGCATTGTTTTATCTTATGCTGTAATTTACTAGTAGTTCTTTCATTTAATACCTTCTGGCAAGTAATTCTGATTAAGATCTTTCATCTGTTACCTCTTGTCTGTTTAATAAATAATTCCTTTTTATAAACAGACCTGATTTGCCATCATTAAAAGCTGCAGGCCAGAGTGATTCCTTACATTTAAACTGGTTGCAAACCCTGAGGCTGAGGCAGGGCTTGTCTGAAGCTCCCACTCCCCCCGTGGCACGGGGTCAGACCAAGCTCTGCCCAGCAGAATGAAAGGCACCAGGCAGAAATATGTAAAACACAATTCTAAAGTTTCTGAAAAATAGGAAGGAAAAGAAAAAGAAAAGAAAAAAAGGTTTGTTTATTTATGTAAGATTTTTTTAAGTACATGGAAGAAGTTTCCTTCTACAATCTTAACATAGCTTCTAACACTCCCTCTTACAGATGAAAATCTCCACTCTCCCTCTTTCCTCCTCAAAGGCTGAAATGTTCTTGGGAATTATCTGGAAATTAATTTTACTGAACAAGAATTTCCAGTGAAAAACACCACTACAAACACCTGAAACAACACTAACATTGTCATTTCCACACTAAATTAACTTTCCTCCATTTTTTCCTCAGGGCTCCTTTCACCTCCTTACTCCTCCAACTATAAATAACAGGGTTCAGTAAAGGAGTGACCACAGAGTAAGAAAGCGAGAGGAATTTATCCACAGATGCACAGTAGCTGTATTTTGGCCTCAAGTACATGGAGCCTGCAGTGCCATACAAAACACTCACAACCAAGAGGTGAGAGGAGCAGGTGGAAAAGGCTCTCTGCTGGCTCTCAGCTGATGCCATCTGCACAATTGTGGAGATTATACGAACATAGGAATAAATGATCAGCAAGAAAGGGCTCAGAATGGCAAAGACAGCCACCACAATGACCTGGATCTCACTTGGGAAGGTGTTGCCACAAAGCAGCTCCAGGAGGGGCTGAATCTCACAGAAGAAGTGGTCGATGGCAGAACCACACAGGGGGGAGCTGAATGCAATGAGGGTGTGAACCAAGCCCACAGCAGCCCCACAAATGTAAGATCCAGCCAGCAGGCTCCTGCACACCCTGCTGCTCATGAGAATTGTGTAATGCAAGGGGTGGCAAATGGCAACATAACGATCCAGAGACATGGCAGCCAAGAGAAAACACTCAGCAACCCCAAAGAAGAGGAAGGAAAACATTTGCATTGCACATCTTGCCTTGGAAATACTCACTGTTCCCACCACCAGGTTCTCCAGGATGGTTGGGATGATGACTGACAAATAGCAGATATCCAACCAGGAGAGCTGAGTGAGGAAGAAATACATGGGGCTGTGAAGGGAACTGTCAGTATTTATTGTGAGAGCTATCACTGTGTTTGCCATCAGGGTGAGGATATAAAGGGATAATAAAACGACAAAGAGCAAAGGGTGCAAATGAGAGATTTGAGAAAAACCCAGGAGTCTGAATTCACTCACTGCACTGAGGTTCCCCAGGATCATCCTTCTCTGGTGCCTTGGAGAACTCTCTTGCTTTCAGCGTTCAGTGGCTGATGAAGCTGCAAAGAGCCAGGCAAATCTGCAATCAAACCACAGCTGCCTGCTTGGACAGACAAAAGGATGAGCAGAATTTAGAAACTATCCAGATTTGGAAAAGATCTTCTGAACAGATCATAGAAGTTTCTAAAGAAAATAAGGCATTCTGATGCATTTATTTTTGTCTCTAGTTTTGACTGATTCTTCTTCTTTCACAGCATTGCCTTCAAGATTTGAATATTCACTACTGTCTTCAAATGCTCAGCTACCATTTTTACCCTGTAGAAGAAGAAAAAAAAATCATAGCAGATCTCTTTTGATGGACTAATCAGTTCAAGTCCCAGTATCATTGGTAGCTACATTTGAATATAACAAAGGTAATTTCTCTGTTACCTTTTGTGGAGTGTGGTGGAAGAAGAGGAAGGAAAAAAGTCCCTAAATTATGAGGTCTCCAGAAAAGCTTCTGAGCACTCTGCAGTGAAGCAGAAGAGATGCTGTTCCACAGTGCTTTATTCTATATATATATATATATATATATATGTTGCCTTTTCTCCCAGCCTGGAAAAGAAACTCGAGATCATTTTAGCAAGGAGGTCATATAAAAGGGGATCTTTATTTTGAAGGTCTTCAGGAGCACTTATGGAAAGGTGTCCATAAAAGCCCAGCCCCTCCAGGGCTGAGGACATATTTATAGCTTTTAGGAAATTAGCATAATTGATTAAGAGCACCAATAAGGAGCACAAGTGGTGATTCAATTCCCCCCACGTCCAGCCCCTTCTGTGGAGCCCCCCTCTCAGCACCGGCTCTACTTTGTTAATGAAAATGCACCTCAGAGTTGTTCTCAGCCTTGGTTCCCAGGAAGAACCAAGATAGGACAGGGCCTTGCACTCCCCTGGGGCTTGGAGCTCTGCAATTTGTTTTGTCTTTCTGCTTAGGGAAAGGCTATGCAAAGGTACTGGAAAAACTAGCTATTAATACAGTAGGCTACAGAGCTACAAATAGATGGGCAGAGAGTACAGAGAACATAGAAAAGAAAAAAAGGCAGAAACCAAACGGCATCATTCCCCCCTTTTTTAGAGACTAACAAGACTCTGTCTTGTCTAGTCTCTGCTCTGCATTTAACCATACCTCTGGTTTATACAACTGGCTATCCCACTAGTTGTTACACAGATGCCAATTATAACTACAGCTACTATGAACATTTCTCTAGGTTCAGTTTGGTAACCATGAAGTGAGTGTACTGAAGATATTCAAGGTTCAGTAAGCTCTTTTGAGAGTTACTTGGTGTAGAATTTGAGTTTGCTTTCAAATTTCAACCAAATTTCTAAAAACATTTTTCACTCCGATCTGCATAAGAACAACAACCAGTGTTAATGATTTGGTGGCTAGTAGGAAATTAAGAGCCTTTTTGTTTTGTCAACAGCCCTTAATATGATTAAACATTACATTTGGAATCACAGCCCCATGGGCACAGGCCCAGTCTTTATCTTGGGGCAAAACTTACCAGGCCAGATTCTCAACTTTGACAAGTTGTCCTTAGGAAGAGCTTTTGGATACATTTTGGACTAGAGTTACATGCAAATTTTAGGACCAAATTTGAATCATGGTTACCAACTGTACAGATAAGAGGTACAAAAGAACAGTTTAAATCATATCGTCCCAATTTGTATCAGTCTCTGTTTTGTGGTTGTCTATGGAGCAGACGTCTTCTTAACTCTGGAGCAGTGAATTCAAGGCTCTCTGCCAGCAGCTTTGGATTTGGTGAGGGTAGTAAGGACTTGGAATGACCCTTTCCACTCAGCTCCTAAGGTTACTGTCCCTTCATTTAACATAGACTCAGTCTCCAGGCTTGAATAGTTGCTAGCCTGCCTTCCTTCTAGATGACTTTGCTCAGTTCTAGATCTTTCATTGATATAATCAGTTCAGCTTTTTGTGATGGTACATTTGATGGTAACACTTTTCTCATGGTTACCTGGTTCGTGGTTGTCACTGCATAACCTGTCTTTTGTTTGCCATCTCGCATGAAGCTGCTCTCAGCTGCATACAGCTCCCAGGCTGGCACATCTTTCAGGTCTGCTCTGCTGGAATAGGCTTCTTCCATGGTCTGCAAACAGTCACACTTAGATACATTATCAGTTAGTGCTGGGAACAGAGACATACTAGGATTGACAGCAAACGTTTTCAGAATAACATTATCCAGTTTCAGTAGCATGGCATAGGGTCCATGTCTTCCATGTTCACACAACAAACTTACAATGGGTTGCACGCAACTGTTGGATGTAGCAATTCTTGGCTGCTGGTTGCATGCAGCAATTTTCAGTTGCTGACTGCCCTAGTTCTCCAGTTTCAGGATTCTTTTACATAATAGTAAAGAGTCCTTGGTCTTTTTTACTCACAGGGATACAGGAGAAGATCTTTTTCAAATTTAACTCAGTAAACCATCCTAAGATATTTGTTAACATAG
Organism: Eopsaltria australis; assembly: GCA_034509425.1. Taxonomy (NCBI): domain Eukaryota; kingdom Metazoa; phylum Chordata; class Aves; order Passeriformes; family Petroicidae; genus Eopsaltria; species Eopsaltria australis. The sequence goes on from JAVTVJ010001824.1 coordinate 64,393, forward strand.
GACTCTGCTTACTTATAGCATGCTTTAAGGGAGCCTAAAAACGGCTTCTTGTTCTTTGGGCTCGGTGTTTCCCTTTTGAGTGCCCACCAGAGCAGACAAAGAGCGCTCGCTGCCCCCGCACGGCCGGGGACGGGAGCACCATGCGGGCACCCCCGCCCAGGGGCACCCCCGGCTCGCCCGCGCTCGGCCCGTGCTGCTGCTCACAGCGGCTCTCGGCTGTCTCTAAAACAAGCTCGTTACTGTGGAAAGTGCGACAGGGCCGTTCCTGCCCTTAGATCTCACACTCCCGGCCCGCTCTGGGCCGGTGCGGGCGGGGCCCAGGGGCAGCGAGTGAGCCGGGCCGTGGCCGCGCAGCGGCGGCCCCGCCTCCGCCAGAGCAGGGCCGAAGCAGCGCAGCGGCGGCCCCGGTCCCGGGTCGCTTCCTGGGACCGCTCCCCCGCGCATCCCCCGGCCGTCACCAGGGCAGTGGCAGGAGTCACCTCCGCCCCTCTCGGAGCGGCTGGTGCCCCGCTTCTATCACGGGGGAGTGACCGCCCTGCTCGCGGAGCCGTCCCGGGAGTCCGGGAGCCGCTCTTGCCTTAAAATCTTGGAAAAAAACTTTTTACAGATGGAACATAGAAAGTGGGGGCTTCTCCCCCTTCCCTTACAAAACTTGGAAGTGAGGATCTCTCCCTCGCCTCCCACCAAGGAGCCAGGCTGGACATCCAGCCGATCCACAAACCTGTAGGAAGCGGGGCCCATCCCCCACCTCCTACCAAGAAGCAGACCAGGCCTCCCCCGGCCGCTCCATGCCCAGATGTCTCCAGGCCAGCTTTCAATTCAAAACCCGCGTGTGCTAAACATGAAATAAATTTTCGCACTGTGATTTGCTTTTCTCCACCAGTGAACAATCTCAGCAGAGATCACACACCCGCCTCCTCCCCACCAGCCGATCTCTGGGGCAGGTTGGAAAATCGGCGACAGGAAAAACTTGGAGAAACGATTTCCAAAGCAAATTCTCTCACTACCACGCCAGGTTGTCCTGGGATCGCTAACAATTACTGACTTCAAACAGATACACAATACATAAACAATACACACACATACAAACTGAACACTACACAACAAAAAGAACCACCTTTATACTACCTCCTGTGGGATCTTGGAACCATGGTGTCTCAACCTCAGGCCCGTGGCAGGGAATTCTTTAGATTGCTGTCAGAAAGGAATTCCTTGCAGGATGTTTTCGGTCCAGAGGAAGGGTACCAGGTTCTCGCGTCCCTTCTGGGTGTGCCAAATAAGTGTTGCCTTTTCCCCCAGCCTGGAAAAGAAACTCGAGATCATTTTAGCAAGGAGGACATATAAAAGGGGATCTTTATTTTGAAGGTCTTCAGGAGCACTTATGGAAAGGTGTCCATAAAAGCCCAGCCCCTCCAGGGCTGAGGACATATTTATAGCTTTTAGGAAATTAGCATAATTGATTAAAAGCACCAATAAGGAGCACAAGTGGTGATTCAATTCCCCCCACGTCCAGCCCCTTCTGTGGAGCCCCCCTCTCAGCACCGGCTCTACTTTGTTGATGAAAATGCACCTCAGAGTTGTTCTCGGCCTTGGTTCCCAGGAAGAACCAAGATAGGACAGGGCCTTGCACCACCCAGGGCTTGGAGCTCTGCAATTTGTTTTGTCTTTCTGCTTAGGGAAAGGCTATGCAAAGGTACTGGAAAAACTAGCTATTAATACAGTAGGCTACAGAGCTACAAATAGATGGGCAGAGAGCACAGAGAACATAGAAAAGAAAAAAAGGCAGAAACCAAACGGCTTCATTTATATATATATTTATAAAGTCCACTGAGACTGGCTAGTGTTGATTGGAGCAATAAGGAATAGCTGCTAGAGGCTGGCTAAATATGATGGATGTGCATCAGCTGACTCTCAGCCACCTCTGGTTTTACAGAACTTGGAAAGCATTTCCATATAAACCCAGATATCCTCCTGCAATATCGAGATCTGGCTTTTACTTGGCACTAATTGCTATTAGTTCATAATGCAGCCAAATTAAGGCAGAGTTGCCACACAGAATTACCATACTCATGATTTCTCAACAAAACCTGAAGGTGAAGCAAAGATGCAGTCCACAATCATTTGGGGATAAGGGATATAAGATTCGCTCATTACCAATCTTAATTTTTACCGTTTCTTATTAAAAGATCTTTTTTATTCCACTGTTGTTGGGTTTATTATGTGGTTTCGTATTCAGATCCATCATCAACCCCACATCATCTCTCTCACCTCAATGCCCCTTTCAATGCCCAGGAGCTTGGTGCCCATGTTTCACACCCAGAGGGAAAGCAGAGTGCATTCAGCCTGTTTGCTGGCATGGCACCATTTCAATCAGCCACTAATCACTGAAACAGACCCCAGCTAAACCCGCATCAGGGTTGAACTGATCCAGACTTGCCTGTCCCCAGGTCTGACTCTGACTCCCTGTCGCAAGGTCAGACACGAAAGAATCAGGCACTCAGTCAGGTCACAGAGCCACCAAGGCCTGGCCGAGAGAGGAAGAGCCCAGCCTCTCTTTATTCTTACATTTATAAACCTTTTCATGTACAATCATGGATTGGACAATGAGGTTGCCACCTCTTCAATTCTATGGGTGAGAAACACAGTCCATCAACCTTCTCCGCCCTCGGGAAAGGAATGACAAACAACATTCAATGTACAAAACAATCCTTGGCCAGTTAGACAAACGTGGACTGTGTTTACATAAAATCTAGGAGAACCTTTGGTGCCAAGTATCAACACAGCACACTGTAAAAATCAGGGCGACACTCCTCCCCAGCCCCACTGACCAGAACACGGCCCATGGATTGGATTTTTCTCACTAGATATTGGTTGTTTAGAGTACAGAAAAGTTCCACATGTTCAGGAGATTTGGATCAAAGCACAGTCAGAAACAAAAGCAATTTATTCCAGAAATCTGAGGGTTACATTGGATTAAAAGTTGAATTATTGGTTGATACTCACATTTCCAGTGTTGAGACATCTCATTCAGTCTGATCCTTTTCCACCTGGCCTTAGGACTGTCTTTGCCCACTTTTATCCTTGGTCACTGACTGCAGAGTGGCCTTTGTATCACAGGAATATTCTGTGAGCAGCAGAAAGAAATTGATTTTGTAGGGAAGAACCACCTAATGTGATGGAGGTGTCTCCTGCATGGGAAGATAAATGGCAGCTTAAAAGTGCAGTATCTTTGTTTCATTAAACAGAAACATCATAAAAACAGAAATTATTATCCACAGAGGAAAATTTCTGAGAAATACGAAGGACCGATCTGAGATGACATGATGTGTTCTGCCATGACAGGCCTCTCCTGCAGCATTAATTAGAAAATAATCAAACCAGAGTTAGGTGTGTGTTAGGCACATGTTCTTTCCTCCTGCAAAACCTTTAAAGCCCTTTTCCTGGGTCTCTTTGTAGTTGATCTCCATATCAAATTTTTATGTCTTAGTTCAGGCAAGATCAGGCCCAAGAACCACAAAAGGTCAAAGCATAACAGATTGAAATAGATTTGCAAGTGCTCTGTAGGTTTTTCTTTCCAGTTTTTTCCAGAACCTAACAGGAGAGCCAGAGAGAGTTGAGTTGTACCTAAACAATGAGAAAACAAGAACTGACAGCTACAAGTGCAGCAGCCAATACCCCACAGACTCTGTTCCTCTGGGAACACAGATAGAAACACTTCAGCTTTGTGATGTGGCTTTTCCAAAAACATTAACCACAGATTTCTCCTCCTGGCAGGTGAGCTGCTTTATTTTACTTCATTCCTCTGTCTCTTCTTCCAGATGATTTTGTCCTCTGACACCTGCACAGGTCGGACTTCTCTTTAAAGGAGATGTATCAGCCTATGAAGTGCATGGGTTATTGGAAGAGAAGATCAATTCCAAGACATTTTTGTATTCTTGAAAAAAACCTGCTACACCTGAAACAGGCCTGGAACAAATGTTATTTCCTGGGGCTCAATCCACATTCTTTAGTATTTTGTGTGTGGAGAATGTGTGGGTGTCTTGGGTTAGGCCGCAGGGGTCAAAATCTAGGAAGTGATCTATGCTGCAGGAGGGAATATAACTTCCTTCCTGGGAGAGAGAGCTAATAATTAGGTAGTTTTAAGGATTGATACTGAGGTGAACCAATTAAAAAGTTGATTTGCCTTCGGGGAAAAAACTATATATAAGTAGAAACTTTTTGAAGTACTTTTTCTTTTTGGACCTGCTGCTGTGGAGAGAGGAGCATCTCCTGCTTCTCTCCCTGGTAGGGCCTCAGCCCCACCCCTCCTTCCAAGGAGGGATGGAGGGGGAAGAGAGGTTTTATGGCAGCTGTGCCGCTGCAGCCGGGAATGGGGGAGGAAACAGTTGGAATGTTCAGCAGATCCAGCTCAGCCGGTGTGTCAGCTACACGGGACAGGGCCAGGCCCCTGCTCCGGGCCAGGCAAGGACCGGGCCGCACTCCATCCAGCTCGGGCCAGGCCCTGCCCTGTCACCCTGGGCCCAGATGGCCCCAGCAGGCCGAGCCAGCTCCGCAGAGCCGGGCACAGAGACTCTGAGAGCTTCTGCCATCCAGCTCGGACCTTTCTGAGCCAAGCACAGAGACTCTGAGAGCTTCTGCCATCCAGCTCGGACCTTTCTGAGCCAAGCACAGAGACTCTGAGAGCTTCTGCCATCCAGCTCGGACCTTTCTGAGCCAAGCACAGAGACTCTGAGAGCTTCTGCCATCCAGCTCGGGCCTGTTCAAACAGCCCGGCAGAGAGGACGGGATCCTCACACTGCCAGAGAGAGAGAGACAGAGATTAACCCTATCCATGCCTGGACTCAACTTACAGACACCCATCCTTCCTCGCAAAGAGAAGAACAAGTGAGGACATCTACAGAAATGCAACATAAAGACTTTACAGTCAGTGAGGAAAGCAGAACTGATACCGAGAGGGAGGTGCATGGGAAGTGCTTCAAGAGTGAAGCTAAAAACTCTTTAGAGAGAGGAGAGGCTGTAACCCAGAGCCCTGGTCCTGGGGGGAATGCCAGAGAACCTGACTTGTCAGGAGAGCTGGTGTTGCTAAGCACAAAAGAAAAGATTTTCTTTGTTACTGCAATTGAACTGTGCATCCTTAAAACAAGTACCCCATAGACTGTTCAGAACCCACCGTAGTGGCTGTGGGAAGGCTACTAGTGTAAGAAAGATCCACCATTAAGCTAGGCTTTGCTCCAGGCGGTGGATAATAATGAAGCAGAAGACCCATAAAAACTGTATTTTTCTTACACAAAATCCATGGTGTCAACAAAATAAACTTCTCTCCCTAAATGAACTGGAACAAGAGCTATTTCTGAGGAAGTAAACTGACTGGAAGTCAAAGTGATGTCTTTTGTATATTGTCAAAGGGAATGAAATAGAGAAGTGAGAGAAAGAGAAGTAGTCTGAAGAGTTTGTTCTAGTTTTTCTTTTTTTTTCTCTTTCCCTTTGTCTTAAGTAGATGAATAAAGTTTCTTTGTACTTTATAATGTTTGAGCCTGCTTTGCCTACTCCTAATCCTCATCTCACAACAAACAAGCAAGTAATTTCAGTAAGTGTACTAGCATTTAACCACAAACCTGAATAAGCAAACTGAAACCACTACAGTGGGATTATCTGTGCTCATGAGGCAATTCTTTCCCCATCCAGAGGATGACAGCCTGAGCTCAGATATTCAACTGTGCTTTAAGCTTCTTCACCAAATCTCTCTGTTCTCCATGACTGTTGGGTGTATATTTTTGGGCATGTCACCAGAGTCTTACATTCCCTTTAGAGTGACCCCGCATTGATTTTAGAGAAAACATGGATGGTTTCTTTGGCCATGGAATAGACATTGACACATGCAGTATGATCAAGTTTCTTGTCCTGCTCCAAGCCCTGGCAGAGCTGATCAACATTTAGCAAGGTTTGTCACAAGTTGCTACAGTGGGAAAGCAACTTAGGAAAATTCCTGAAGCTTTAAGTTTTGCTCAAAACAACTGTAATCAACCTGGAGATGCTTCAGTGGTCTCAGACCTGGAAGAGAGGTTTATTGCTGAAGCTGGACACAAGGAATGCACAATTTATGAACCACAAGGTCATCATGCAGAAGCCTGGGATAAAGAGGAAACTAAGAAAGACAACTCAGCAATAGTACTGTAATCCCATTGTCCTGCCTACAGAGTTAATGTCTTCTCAGTCGCTCTTCCAGTGCTGTGGTTTGGATTTGGAATGAGAATGGTGTTGAGAACACCATGTTGAGAAGGTTTGGGTTTTGCCAAGTCGTGTTTATCCTGAGTCAAGGACTTTGTTTTTCCTTGTCTCCTGCTCTGCCACTGGGAGGATCCCAAAAGAACCTGCCAGGGAGCACAGCTGGCACAGGGGACCTAAACTGACCAAAGGGACATTTCACACCACACAACATCGTGCCTGGGATATAAACTGGGAGGAATTGCCCAGAAGGGCAGCTGATCTTGCCTGGGGAAGGAGGCTCTGGCATCAGTCCCCAATGGTGTGCAATTGCATCACTTGTTTGGTTCCTTTTCATTATCATTATTCATTACTACTATTGTTGTATTTTATTTCTTTTCAATTATTAAACTCTTCTTAATTTGACACACAAGTTTAACTTCAAATCTGCTCCCCATTCCACCAGTGGGGGGGGCGGGAGGAAGAGGTGGTTGAGCAAGCAGCTGCATGGTGCTTAATTTCCATCTTGGTTTCAACCACAATACCTCTCTCTATCTGGGGAAGAGATAATAAAAAGACTGAAAACGTGGACTCATTAGCACGAGAAGCAAGAAGTCAATAAGAAGAAAGAAGCAATAGAAGACAGAACACTAATTAATGAGGAGCATGATGCAATTTATAGCCAATGAACGTTCATTTCTTTGGTTGCTAAAATGTATAAATAGTGCAAAGTTCTGAAAGTGTGTCTGCGTGTTTAGAGGAGGGCTGTACTAAAGCAATGTGTGCTTTCTAATGCTAGAAGTGGCATCAGAGAGCTTGATTGATCCTGATGTTTGCAGTGACAGTGCTGGCTATGACACTTTGGTCCGGCAGCTCTCAGCACTCTCGAACACTAAAAACAGGAGACCCTCCTTGCTGAAGCCATTGTTGGGAAGGTGTCAACAGCACACAGCTGGAGCTGCTGTATCCCTGCTCAGGCAGAGGGTCCTGCTCCAGCTGGCACAGCCCCCCCACCCCGAGCACCCCTGACAGTCCATCACTTCAGACTCTAAAAGCCCTGTCCCACTCTGGAACAGGACAGACTCCTAATACTCCCCTTCTCAGAGTGTGTGTGGACATTCCTCCCTTGACTGCGGACACCCAGCAAGGTTTTGCCTTGAGACTCAGAAAAAGAAACATGGCCAGGGCCGTTGGCAAGGGTAAATAATATCAATCTCTACTTAACCTTTATTTTTCTAACTTTAATGTAACTGCTTACAAATACTGTTCTGTACTAAGAACAATAACTATCTACAATGTGAATATCTATCTCCAATGTGACTATCTATCTACAACGTGACTATCTATCTACAACGTGACTATCTATCTACAACGTGACTATCTATCTACAACGTGAAATAAAGAATTCTAATTAAAGCCTTTTAGCCTAATCATTAGCATCACCATCCATTTAAATAAAACATTCCCTCATGCTTGAGATGGTGTGCAGAAAACAAGGAGACCTTGGCTAAAAAACGCAGTGCTAATCTTCCGTTGTGCTTCAGCCAGGACCACAGCCTGAGCCCAGCAGTGCCAGAGTGCCTTGAGTGCTTCTCTGGGCATCTCTGGGGCATGGAAACCCTCCTGTTCCTCGCTGAAGGGCTCTGGAGCTTTGAGCACTGCACACAGCGGCTGCAGAGACCGTAGCCCAGCCCTGGGCATCTCCTCTGCCCTCTCCACCTCGCTCAGGTTTGCTGCCGAGCAGCCCTGAGCACTGCAGCCCGCTTCAAGCTGCTGCTGGAGGGCTCTGGAGCTGCACTGCCAACAGGGCTTTGGTCCCAGCATGCAGGACTCGCTGTCTGCATCCTCCTCTTCTTGGCTGGTGGTTTGTAGTCCGTGTGCTGCACGAAGCGGCTGCGGAGGTCGTAGCCGCCGCGCACGGATCTGCTCATCCCCCTCTTCCTCTTCTCCGGAGCAGCCTCGGGGGCACGAGCCCCCTCCAAGCTCCTGTTGGAAGGCTCTGGAGCTGCATCATCCCTGGGAGCTTGGCCACAGCTTGGAGGGTCAGCTTCCCTCTCTGTGGAGTGCTCACAGCCTGTGGTGCCCACAGAGGAGCTGTGGCCATCACTGCCCAGCAGCTGGGATCTGTTCAAGTCCTGCTCGCTGCCAGGCTCCTCCAGCACCACATCCTGCAAAGAGAGCAGTGAAGAGTTCCTGCCCTTCTCTCCTCAAAGGACCAGGGTCAGTGGGGAACCCCCAGAAGGTCTGAGAGTGGACATTTCAGAGCCGCCAAAGAGCCAAAGGTGCACAAATGGCATGGATCCAGGCGGGATGCTTTGAGAGGAAGCAGCATTGTGGCTGTGAAAATGCTGCAGTGTGGCAGAGGGAGAAGGAGAAATGCTGAGCTCCTAGAAGGAAATCCAATGCCCCTCTAGTGCCCTGACCCACATCCCCAGAGTTACCTTGGTGCTGCCAGGCAAACCCTGAGGGCCATCAGAAGCCACCTGCTTGCTGCTGGCTGCCCACTGACTGAGCAAGGAAGGGCTATATGGTGGTGCCGGTGAGGAAGAAGCCCTTTCTCCAATCTTCAGATCAGAGCATCTGGAAAAAAAAAAGAATTATCTCAGTTTGGGGCTGTTGTTGCAGCCTTCTCAGGGATTCAGTGATTTTCTTGGAGAGGTTTGTATGTGAGAGAGAAAAATTAACCGAAGCCACTTGTTATTATTTTGTCCAGTGTCCCCGGCCTCCTGCCGGTGGTTGCCTTTTGCTATCCGCTTGTCCTCCAATACCCTAACCCTGAGGTGGGCAGACGAGGGAACCACAGGGGTTCAGCAGAAGCTAGAGGCGTCGGAGGGTCGAGGGTTATTCCTTTGGATCACCAGACTGGCAGCGAAGAAACAGGAGCGACTCTTAGCTCGGCAACAGAGAGGCTTTTATTCTGCTCTGGATCCGGGGGCCAAGAGCCCCGAACTGGCGTCGTGCATGAACTTAAATACAACAGAGTTAAACCAATCAAAGGTCGGGAGTGGGGAGGAGTTAGGGAGGGACTGGGGCATAACAACCATAGGGAAGAGAGGAAGGCAGGAGACAGGGGTGAACAACAAATCAACAACTGTGGAACACACAACTTTCCAGAACTGGGTATGAACTCAGAATAAGAGGGACAAACAATAAACCCAATAACAATAAAGTAGGAGTAACTTGGGGAGTGGCCCTGTTAGGGGCTAAACCATTTCTAAGCTAAGCCTAGTTTCTAGGCTTGGGGGAACTCCTCAACAGGTGGACTAATCCACCAGGAACCAGCTACAGGTTTTAGGGGCTTCATCTCTAGAGAGACAACCCCAACATCTCCCGCTTTTCTTTTTCTTGAGAGGGTTTTTTGTACTAAAGAAACAAGAATATTTTTTAAACATGCCAACATGATAAGAACAATAACTATAACCATGAGTACCCACAGAAGAGACTTGACGTTGTCCACACCCCATCTCGAGATGCCCATATTGTCCAATAAATTCTGCAGCCAGTCTTTGCCTTCAGTTTTAAGTTGTCGGAGTTGATCTTTCATTTCTTGCATGGTGGCATGGATGCTTTTCCAATTCGAGGTTAAGTTCAGACAGCAGAGACCCTCGAACTCCTCGCACCCGTGCCCATGGGCGACGAGCACAAAGTCGATCGCCGCCCGATTTTGGAGGGTAGCGTGCTTGGTGGTTTCCTCGTCTTCCAGTAGTTGGGACAATGCACGGGACATGAGGTTGGCTTATTTACCAAGCCAACGCTCCAGGTGTGATAATTCCCCCAACGCCTTCGCAGCTGCCACCCAGGGCACAAAGATGGAGGCAGCCACCCTCTTAGAAAAGCTCCAGTCAACAATTTGGCTATCGCAATCTGGACCCCAATTCTTCCATTCACGTTTCTGGCGAGCCTGATCATATTCTTTGCGCCAATTAAGAATTTGAGTTTTGTTGGGGGTCAGGAGGGTTAACTTGCCCAACGTGCATGGCCCACCTCGAAGACGGGATGCTATCCCAGCCCAAACCCGGTTGCCGCAGATGAGAAACACTCCACTAGGGAGTGCTCTTGGGACATTACTGGACTTACAAAGTCTGTTTGTGGTGTAATTACACCAAAAAGCTGAATTATAAGCCCAATCAGTGGGGTCTACATTTTTGTAAGGGTAACGTTTTTGAACGGGGTTTTGAAGCCAATCCCGTGCTTTTACTTGATATCCAAAATTCACGCAATATGCTGCTTTGGAGGACCCCAGCAGGTCCAATTCCTGGGGTTCCTCTGGTGTTCCCTGCAAGGTTCTAGTCCAGGAATCCCAAGTATGTACTGGGTTGGGCTTTTTACCTGCAAATGGGTAGGCGTTCATTTGCAGGGGGATACCCACCAGGCATGTCGACATTGGGTCTGCTGCAGCATCCATGCCGAGGCAAAGGCTGTCCTGCCAAAGCGACTTTGCAAGGGTAATCCACACCTTTTCTTTGGGCTGCTGGACGAGCCACTCGGTTGTCTCTGGCAGGGTGCTCCCTGTCAGGAACAGTAGGAACAGAACGTTTTGGGGCATCATCTCGTCTGGGGTCTCAACTTGTGGGTTGGTATGTCTAAGAGTAAACAGTAATATTACATATTTAATTCCAAACTCTTCCCACCTACACCCAACATACTCCCACCTTCATTCCCCCTTTTCTTTTACTAACAGAATTACAACAAATGAGATTTTGAGGGGATAAGGAGAGGTTAATGATGGGGTAGGCTAAGGGAAAAGGGTTATTCAAAAGATCTTAGTGTCTCAGACGCTGTTATGTCTTGCTCGGTGTGTAGGTCTCGTGCTGGTGTTCGAAGCCTGATCAAGTAAGTCTATTCTTTCCTTCTCCTTCGTTTCCCGACAGTGGCATAACCAGAGGTTGTTGCATCCACCACGGGAACACGGGTGGATAGGCTCCCCATGGTGGAGGCGTGAAGCCTTGTGTCTGGAGAGGTGCAGTACCTGAGGAATACTTAAAATTGCTGTTAATAGAAGGTTTCTGCTTGTATTGTCTGGGTTTCTTACGGTCTTTAACAAAGTGTCCTGTGCCACCACAATTCTAGCATTTCTTACTTGAATTGGTCTCAATTTCAACAGCAAATGTTGATGATTTTGTTTTTGGATGAGGGCTTTTAGTCTCTGATTCAACTGGGTGCAGTCTTACTTCTGCACACCTTAGGGCAATAAATTCAATGGTAGGAGGGAGTTCTAAGGGAAGCATATCTATAACACGACAACATTCCCTATTACCATTCTCCCGGGCCACCTCTGTCAACAACTCCTTTAGCATCTTAGGGTCAGTGATAACTCGTGACATCGCCTCCCTCAGGCGATCTACAAAATCTGCAAAATTTTCCACTGGCCCCTGCCTGATTGCTGTATAACTTTTAGGCGGACCCATTTCAATAGGAAGACTAAAAAGGATGCATTTGGCAGCATTTTGGATGTCTATTAAAACTTCTTCCGGTATATTTGTCGCTTGATGCCTTGCTTTGGACATGTTCCCCTCTCCTGCTAGGTGTTGCATTGTGAGGGCTGCCTTATTTGCATCACCTTTGCACAACTCTAACAGTTTCTGCAGTTCCCTCTTCCATCTTTTTTCCCAAATCCAAAAGTGACTCTCTATTAACAAACTGGATATTAGGGTCTTTATGTCACGTGGCACGAGGACATTCGTCTCAAGAGTGCCATTAATTAGTCCTTTGAAATACGATGATTCCCTCCCCCAATTCTTTCGCAGCCTTGCCAATTTCCTTAATGGAGGCCTGCCAGATCGGTTCCCACCGGGGCTTGGCTCCTTGCCGGCTGTAAGTCACCGGCGCGGCGAATGGAAAAGCCGCGGCAGCGGCCGGAGCCGGGTAGGTCTCGGGCTTCCCCCCTCCCGGTGCCAGAGCGTGGGAACCGGAAGGGGGAGCGTGGGAACCCAGAAGGTGCGAGGGGTTCGCGGCAGAAGAGGTTGGGAGGTAGGCGGGCTGAGGGCTGGAAGGGGTTGGGCAGGGAACCGAACGAGTGGAGAAAACTTGGGGGTGGAGTTGGGAAGGTGGGAGGGAACCCGCAGGATTGACACCATCGGCCGCAGGGGGGGAACCGACGGCAAACCAATGGACGGCGAGTGGGAGGGCAAAGGGGTAGGGAGAAAGGGATTCGCGCCTTTCGCGCCCGAGCATGCGCACACAACACACTGACGACCGCATCGCGGCGAGCTGCCACAGCCCCTATTTCGCTGTGGCGCAGCACGGAATCCGCTGCCGCCACTTCGCTGGGGCGCAGCTTTAATTCCGCCGACGCCACTTTGGCGTGGCGCAGCAGAAAATCCTCTAACAGTACTAACAGTGCTATAACATGGAGGGGATGGAAGCACAACGGGTGCAACTGGGGTAGCGGGTGGAGGGAAGAGGGTAAGGTTAGAATCCGTCCCGGGGTGGCCGATCCCGGGGCGAAAAGGGTTGGTGGAGCCTCTACCGCGGTCGGGGTCTTCGGCGCCCCGGATTTCTCCCTCGGGCTCGCGGCCAACGGGGGGTACCTCGGCAGAGTCCCCGCCAGGGATAGTGGGTGTCGGGTTAATGGGGTTAGGAGAACCAGTAGGAAGGGGGGGGGTAACAGTCCCTGAACTTTCCCCGTTCGTAGATAAAACCCGATAAATTAAAATTCGTAAAGGAAAAAACTTTCTAACTGAATCATCCCCGGAATTCGCGATTTCTGTTAACTTAAACCCTACTTCATCCCAAAACCCAAGAGTTAAGACAGAAGAAGGTGCTGTAAAGGGAACAGAAGCGGCGACCCATCCAAGAAATTTCTTTAACAGTTTTTTATCAAAAGACTCCCCCCTCCCAACTAATTTAACTTTAACACTATAATACATAAGGAAGGCACCCTCTCCCTTTTTGAAAAATGGATTCCCATTTTTCTATTAAGGGAGGTATTCCCTCACCCCGAGAAACAAAAAGGAAAAAAATCCGAAAGCTTACCGCACCGGTCGACCTTTCGGCTAGTTTCTTCCTTTCCCCTCTAGACCACGTCCCCGAGGGCTGCAGTACTGGAACACCGCCAAATAAATCCAAAAACTGAGGTGAAGGTCTCCGCCGCGAGCAGCTCTCCTGCACCCGGTGCCGGAGGTCGCTGCTCGCCCCGCAGGATCCCCCCTCTAAAACAGGAGGCGATCGTGCGGGGAGCGGCCCACAACGGCGTCCTCAGTGCTGGTACTGAGCAGTCCTCGCTGATCCCGCGTGGAATCAACAACGTCGGGCGCCAACTGTAATTATTTTGTCCAGTGTCCCCGGCCTCCTGCCGGTGGTTGCCTTTTGCTGTCCGCTTGTCCTCCAATACCCTAACCCTGAGGTGGGCAGACGAGGGAACCACAGGGGTTCAGCAGAAGCTAGAGGCGTCGGAGGGTCGAGGGTTATTCCTTTGGATCACCAGACCGGCAGCGAAGAAACAGGAGCGACTCTTAGCTCGGCAACAGAGAGGCTTTTATTCTGCTCTGGATCCGGGGGCCAAGAGCCCCGAACTGGCGTCGTGCATGAACTTAAATACAACAGAGTTAAACCAATCAAAGGTCGGGAGTGGGGAGGAGTTAGGGAGGGACTGGGGTATAACAACCATAGGGAAGAGAGGAAGGCAGGAGACAGGGGTGAACAACGAATCAACAACTGTGGAACACACAACTTTCCAGAACTGGGTATGAACTCAGAATAAGAGGGACAAACAATAAACCCAATAACAATAAAGTAGGAGTAACTTGGGGAGTGGCCCTGTTAGGGGCTAAACCATTGTAGTTTCTAGGCTTGGGGGAACTCCTCAGCAGGTGCACTAATCCACCAGGAACCAGCTATAGGTTTTAGGGGCTTCGTCTCTACAGAGACAACCCCAACAATGAAGGTGTGCGCAGATTATATTTGTCTCCTGCTGTCTTGTATTATTTGCTGAAAAAGATGTCCTAACTAGATGATAATTTAAGAATCTGAATGAAACATCACTAGCAGGTTTCAATCATTTACTCCTTCATTTCTGACAAAATGAGAGCCCCCTTCCTCACTGTTCAAGTTACATTACTATCTGATTAATTAAAAATGTGTGATTCTACAAATCCTGAATGTATGTGGACTATCAAAAGAAAATTAAATCATATTGAAAGTTTTTCAACCTTCCTTTTTCAGTATTTGCTGTATCTTCAGAAACAGCAATATTTTAATGATGGAATCATTAGCTGAATTACTTCATTAAAGCTTTCTATTGCTCTCAACAGAAATGAGAATGAACAAATAACTGAAAATTATGTTCATAAGAAAAAATTGGGGCAAACCAACCCTGTCACATAACTCTGCTGCTGCTGGAGGCACTGAACAGGCCACAGGAGCAAGAACAAGTCCATTTGTTATTCTTACTTCCTCCTGTCATGAATGGGTGACTCAGATTGCCTGAAGAGGCAGAGACAGTGCTTCTATTGAAATATAATGTTGTAAAAATGCAACTTAACAAAGTTAAGCACGAATCAGAACAGGAAGTGGCTGACCCATGCTCTGGACACATGAGCAAACCTCCTGGATGTTGAAGTGGATGGGATTATCTCTCCTTTGTCTGGGTTATACATTTATCATAACATCTCTTATTAAAGTGATGCTCTTTGCTCCATAAATCTTATTGGGTCTTTTAATGGTGTTGTCTGCTTTATTGCAATTGTATTCTTCAAGAGTGCATTCCCAGATTTGAAAACTGGACAAGAAGATAACATCAATGTCAAACCTGGTTTGTGCAAAGACTGGGCAGTCAAAGATCACTGGCAAAGGGCCAGGCAAAAGGAATCCGTGTGATATGAAGAGTTTTCAGATAAAGATTGGTGTGAAAGTTCAGCTGAAGCATTCTGGTGAATGCAGTGAGCATACTAAGGCTGAAAGTAATCAAATCATGTTGGATTAATGGAACAGGACACAGATTGAGTTATGAGACTCAGAGAAAGCCAATTCTGGTATGAACCAGCCCTTTTGAGTCACTTTAGGAAGCACAGAATGGTGATGGTCCAATGAAATCACAGTGCTGAACTCGGTGAGGGGGGAATTTAATATTCTTTTTGCAGCATGTCCCCTCTGCAAGGTTTAATCCTCTGCTGCTCTCTGATTTCTCAGTCACACTCTGCCACTGCCAAACGAGTTTTACACGTGAAACTCGACCCCTTGGGAGCCAGGACCCTGCAAGGGTCCCACTCCCACTTCCCACTGGAGAACAAAGACCCCCACAGGTTCCACAGCCCCACTCCCCTGCAACATCCCAAGGACTGGAAAATCTCTCTTATCCATGGAGCCTCCTCACCCAAAGCCTCTGGAAACTGTGAACAGGTTTCCCATCACCTTCCCAGGCAGGAATGAACACACAATGCTCAGAGAAGAGCTGACTTGTCAATAAGGAGCACCAAATGCTCTGCCTTAGCAGCCCTCATCTTAACCAGGTAAGGAAATCTGGCTGAGCCTTGCACCATGCAAATTCCTGCTTTGTTAAACCTGGCCAGGAAAGAGGGTTAATGGGGGTGGCTCATGGCAAAATGTGCTGCAACTGCATGCATAGAACAGACTGCAACAAATACAGACTTCTCTACCTGGGCCACAGTGACACAATGCAGCAGGACAGAGCTGGCCAGAGGAAATGTAATTTTCTACTGTTTCCATTCAGTCAAACAGCTGGCTGCAAGGGATGGTATAATAGTGTTAAAAAGGGGTCCACAGACAAAAATTTTAATAAAATAATATTGAACATTTATTAGCAGAACAAAGGCAAAAGCAGCACTGGGGGCAGAGCAATATCTGCCAGAGGCACGGGTTTCATTCCTTTTACAGTGGGTTAAATACTTTTAACTGTTACATGTTCATTAAGCTCAGAAGAAAATTTACATTTCAAACAACCCTTTCCCTCTGGTCTCTGCCCCCCTTCTCGCCAGAATGTCTCTTCAGGTGCCTGAACAGTGTCAGGCAGAGGCTTCAAGAGCTGTGAATTGCCCTTATCTCCTCTTGTTTCCCTTGAAATTCCTTTGCACTGCAAGCAATCAGCTCAAAGGACGTTTACAGCTATATATTTATGACTACATATTCCAATTTATCCCAATTATCCCTAGGTTATAACTTTACAATAGTCTTGTTTCTACTTAACTATATTTTATCATAACACTATTTCTACAAAATATACAAAGAGCCAACATTTATCATTTACTCATCCATTACAATAGAGTCAGTGCTGAGTTGCTATTTAAATTTTAAGAAAGTATAAAGATTTCTTGTGGGATTTAGCATTACCAGCTTCCAAATTCTAGTGCCATTAGTAATAAGAAATCAGTCTCTAAAGGTTAACAAATGGTTCAGCCTCCTGGGCAATCTGACACACATTATCAGAGCTTTTGCCAATGCCAAGGGCTCCCTTCAGACATGGAATGGGGTTTGCATGTTGTAACTCACTCCTGTGGCATTTCCCACCTCTTGTGCAGGAAGAGCCACGAGGACCCAGTAATGAGGATAAACACAGGTGCTAGTGAGTGGTTCTGCTTGAGAGGAAGGAACAAATACCTGGCACAATCATGTCAGGCCAGGCAGTGAGCTGGGATGTGTCACTGAGTTACACTGAGATAATGGGGGAGAAAGAACCCAGAACAGAAAGCTAGAACAGTGCACAAAGCCTCCATCACTCCTAACCTCGGAGTAATTGTTGAAGAGAAGGTTACATTGAAGTGTCATGAGAGGGGGAGGATGTTTATTTCAGTTTGTCCCAGGTGGATCTGATACACTGCTTCCACAGGCTCCCTCCCCTAATTAGGTCCTCATTGAGAAGACACCTGGCAGGTCAACTGAAATGAAAAAGTAATTGATGCACGTGTTTTAAGTAAATAAAAAGAGCACTGACATCTGACCTTATGAAGGAATTGGAATTCTAAAGTCAGGAAATTTTTGTAGGGGGTGTTTTGGAAGAGGAGGAGATTTTTTTTTTCCCCCTGAACCTTTTTTTATAGGTAAGGTTTGTTTTTTTAAAACAACTTGCTACCATTTTGGGTACTCAGACACTGTGGTTTTGCTATAAATCAGGATGCCTTTCAGAGCTTAAAAGAGGAAAAATGAAACTGGTCATTTCCTTATGTTCCTTAGTAGCCCACACCACCCAGAAAAGATGCCCAGGATCTTTTCCGCTCCATGTGCTTGTCCACACAGGCTCTGCAAAGGAAAGATTTGCATCCAGATTTCCACAGACTTGAATATGGATATTGTGGCTGAGGCTGGCAGCTGGAGCAGATTGCTGTTGATCCTTTAGAGTCTTTGTACTTCCAGGTATAAACCAGGTGGAACAGATCTCCTGAAGCTCATCAGTGACAGCTCTGAGGTTATTGCCACTTCTTTGGCATGAAGGGGCTGAGATCTCACTGATGGAATCCAGCAGACCTGAACTCATGGCTGAGTTGTTACCTGTAAGAAGAAAATACACGCTTTCAGCTGGGTGAATGAGAGCCAGCTGTCCATGTTCATACATTAAGAGGTTCTTATTAAATCTCAGGTTCAGATAATATGGACAATTTACTGCCATCACAACATTCTTACTTTTTTCCTCCATCCACACTAAATCTGCTTGTTTTCTTGAAGTGTGGATAGAAACTGAACACAAATAAGTTAGGCCAGAGGAAGCTGTATTTTGTTTTGTTGGGGCCTACAGATTGAGGTAATGGGTGGAAAATGGGCAGAACAAACTAAACTAAAGAGCCAAGAGTGGATCTGGGCAAGGGATCCGTAGGATAGGTGACCAACACATCTGGATTGGGCTCAGATCTTCAAACTTGGAACAAAACCTGATGGGTTAAAATTGAGCACAAACAGTAACAAACAGGCACGTGGCTGAACCTGCCCAGGGCCCTGGAACTCAGAGCAGACCAGTCCAGCTGGTGAATGCAGAAGGACTGGCTGGGGATGGAACAGGACAAGCTCACAAGGTGGGGCAGGCCAGGAAATCAGTGATGAATCAGAATGGAGCAGCCTGTGATGGCCTGGCCTCTGGCATGGTAAATCAATGGCTCAACATGGAAATTGTGGCCTCTAAAGAGAGACTCATGCTGTGGCTCAGGTGTGACAGGACCAGGGCACAGCAAATCCAGGCTTCTAAGAAAATATTGATGGATATGGCTAAGTGAGGAGTGGAAATGGATGTACCAGAGTAGGGTGGCAAAATATGAAGCCAGAGCAGGTTGGCTGTGATGCAGAAGTGAATGTAAGTAAGGAAGGAGACAGAGGTCAGCCTTATCACACTGTTCTCCACTGGCAGTGAGTTTTCCAGCTGTA